>JBAKBP010020912.1:0-41650 GCA_037953745.1 Lithodes maja | reverse complement strand
GTAGACATATAATAGATCTAAAATCACCCTAAAAACTAAGATAATTAACATTGAATTGACAAAAATAATATTTTCTCAAAAACTATTTTCTGAGATTGGACACTAAAGTGAATTGGTCTTGTATGGTGGAGACATAAAACGGGATTTAGAGCCTCTATAACTGGGCTACCTACACGAGAGGTAGACATATAATAGAGCTAAAATCACCCTAAAAACTAGGCTAATTAACATTGAATTGACAAAATAATATTTTCTCAAAAACTATTTTCTGAGATTGGACACTAAAGTGAATTGGTCTTGTATGGTGGAGACATAAAACGGGATTTAGAGCCTCTATAACTGGGCTATCTACACGAGAGGTAGACATATAATAGAGCTAAAATCACCCTAAAAACTAGGCTAATTAACATTGAATTGACAAAATAATATTTTCTCAAAAACTATTTTCTGAGATTGGACACTAAAGTGAATTGGTCTTGTATGGGTGGAGACATAAAACGGGATTTAGAGCCTCTATAACTGGGCTATCTACACGAGAGGTAGACATATAATAGAGCTAAAATCACCCTAAAAACTAGGCTAATTAACATTGAATTGACAAAATAATATTTTCTCAAAAACTATTTTCTGAGATTGGACACTAAAGTGAATTGGTCTTGTATGGTGGAGACATAAAACGGGATTTAGAGCCTCTATAACTGGGCTATCTACACGAGAGGTAGACATATAATAGAGCTAAAATCACCCTAAAAACTAGGCTAATTAACATTGAATTGACAAAATAATATTTTCTCAAAAACTATTTTCTGAGATTGGACACTAAAGTGAATTGGTCTTGTATGGTGGAGACATAAAATGGGATTTAGAGCCTCTATAACTGGGCTATCTACACGAGAGGTAGACATATAATAGAGCTAAAATCACCCTAAAAACTAGGCTAATTAACATTGAATTGACAAAATAATATTTTCTCAAAAACTATTTTCTGAGATTGGACACTAAAGTGAATTGGTCTTGTATGGTGGAGACATAAAACGGGATTTAGAGCCTCTATAACTGGGCTATCTACACGAGAGGTAGACATATAATAGAGCTAAAATCACCCTAAAAACTAGGCTAATTAACATTGAATTGACAAAATAATATTTTCTCAAAAACTATTTTCTGAGATTGGACACTAAAGTGAATTGGTCTTGTATGGTGGAGACATAAAACGGGATTTAGAGCCTCTATAACTGGGCTATCTACACGAGAGGTAGACATATAATAGAGCTAAAATCACCCTAAAAACTAGGCTAATTAACATTGAATTGACAAAATAATAATTTCTCAAAAACTATTTTCTGAGATTGGACACTAAAGTGAATTGGTCTTGTATGGTGGAGACATAAAACGGGATTTAGAGCCTCTATAACTGGGCTATCTACACGAGAGGTAGACATATAATAGAGCTAAAATCACCCTAAAAACTAGGCTAATTAACATTGAATTGACAAAATAATATTTTCTCAAAAACTATTTTCTGAGATTGGACACTAAAGTGAATTGGTCTTGTATGGTGGAGACATAAAACGGGATTTAGAGCCTCTATAACTGGGCTATCTACACGAGAGGTAGACATATAATAGAGCTAAAATCACCCTAAAAACTAGGCTAATTAACATTGAATTGACAAAATAATAATTTCTCAAAAACTATTTTCTGAGATTGGACACTAAAGTGAATTGGTCTTGTATGGTGGAGACACAAAACGGGATTTAGAGCCTCTATAACTGGGCTATCTACACGAGAGGTAGACATATAATACAGCTAAAATCACCCTAAAAAGTAAGATAATTAACATTGAATGGACAAAATAATAATTTCTCAAAAACTATTTTCTGAGATTGGACACTAAAGTGATTTGGTCTTGTATGGTGGAGACAAACCAAAACGGGATTTAGAGCCTCTATAACTGGGCTATCTACACGAGAGGTAGACATATAATACAGCTAAAATCACCCTAAAAAGTAAGATAATTAACATTGAATTGACAAAATAATAATTTCTCAAAAACTATTTTCTGAGATTGGACACTAAAGTGATTTGGTCTTGTATGGTGGAGACACAAAACGGGATTTAGAGCCTCTATAACTGGGCTATCTACACGAGAGGTAGACATATAATACAGCTAAAATCACCCTAAAAAGTAAGATAATTAACATTGAATTGACAAAATAATAATTTCTCAAAAACTATTTTCTGAGATTGGACACTAAAGTGAATTGGTCTTGTATGGTGGAGACACAAAACGGGATTTAGAGCCTCTATAACTGGGCTATCTACACGAGAGGTAGACATATAATACAGCTAAAATCACCCTAAAAACTAAGATAATTAACATTGAATTGACAAAATAATAATTTCTCAAAACTATTTTCTGAGATTGGACACTAAAGTGAATTGGTCTTGTATGGTGGAGACACAAAACGGGATTTAGAGCCTCTATAACTGGGCTATCTACACGAGAGGTAGACATATAATACAGCTAAAATCACCCTAAAAACTAAGATAATTAACATTGAATTGACAAATTAATAATTTCTCAAAAACTATTTTCTGAGATTGGACACTAAAGTGATTTGGTCTTGTATGGTGGAGACACAAAACGGGATTTAGAGCCAATATAACTGGGCTATCTACATGAGAGGTAGACATATAATAGAGCTAAAATCACCCTAAAAACTAAGATAATTAACATTGAATTGACAAAATAATATAAACGGGATTTAGAGCCTCTATAACTGGGCTATCTTAATACAAGAGAGGTAGACACATAATAGAGCTAACATCACCCTAAAAACTAGGCTAATTAACATTGAATTGACAAAATAATATTTTCTCAAAAACTATTTTCTGAGATTGGACACTAAAGTGAATTGGTCTTGTATGGTGGAGACATAAAAACGGGATTTAGAGCCTCTATAACTGGGCTATCTTAATACAAGAGAGGTAGACACATAATAGAGCTAAAATCACCCTAAAAACTAGGCTAATTAACATTGAATTGACAAAATAATATTTTCTCAAAAACTATTTTCTGAGATTGGACACTAAAGTGAATTGGTCTTGTATGGTGGAGACATAAAAACGGGATTTAGAGCCTCTATAACTGGGCAATCTTAATACAAGAGAGGTAGACACATAATAGAGCTAAAATCACCCTAAAAACTAGGCTAATTAACATTGAATTGACAAAATAATATTTTCTCAAAAACTATTTTCTGAGATTGGACACTACAGTGAATTGGTCTTGTATGGTGGAGACACAAAACGGGATTTAGAGCCTCTATAACTGGGCTATCTTAATACAAGAGAGGTAGACACATAATAGAGCTAAAATCAACCTAAAAACTAGGCTAATTAACATTGAATTGACAAAATAATATTTTCTCAAAAACTATTTTCTGAGATTGGACACTAAAGTGAATTGGTCTTGTATGGTGGAGACATAAAAACGGGATTTAGAGCCTCTATAACTGGGCTATCTTAATACAAGAGAGGTAGACACATAATAGAGCTAAAATCACCCTAAAAACTAGGCTAATTAACATTGAATTGACAAAATAATATTTTCTCAAAAACTATTTTCTGAGATTGGACACTAAAGTGAATTGGTCTTGTATGGTGGAGACATAAAAACGGGATTTAGAGCCTCTATAACTGGGCTATCTACATACACGAGAGGTAGACACATAATAGAGCTAAAATCACCCTAAAAACTAGGCTAATTAACATTGAATTGACAAAATAATATTTTCTCAAAAACTCTTTTCTGAGATTGGACACTAAAGTGAATTGGTCTTGTATGGTGGAGACACAAAACGGGATTTAGAGCCTCTATAACTGGGCTATCTACATACACGAGAGGTAGACACATAATAGAGCTAAAATCACCCTAAAAACTAGGCTAATTAACATTGAATTGACAAAATAATATTTTCTCAAAAACTATTTTCTGAGATTGGACACTAAAGTGAATTGGTCTTGTATGGTGGAGACATAAAAACGGGATTTAGAGCCTCTATAACTGGGCTATCTACATACACGAGAGGTAGACACATAATAGAGCTAAAATCACCCTAAAAACTAGGCTAATTAACATTGAATTGACAAAATAATATTTTCTCAAAAACTATTTTCTGAGATTGGACACTAAAGTGAATTGGTCTTGTATGGTGGAGACATAAAAACGGGATTTAGAGCCTCTATAACTGGGCTATCTACATACACGAGAGGTAGACACATAATAGAGCTAAAATCACCCTAAAAACTAGGCTAATTAACATTGAATTGACAAAATAATATTTTCTCAAAAACTATTTTCTGAGATTGGACACTAAAGTGAATTGGTCTTGTATGGTGGAGACATAAAAACGGGATTTAGAGCCTCTATAACTGGGCTATCTTAATACAAGAGAGGTAGACACATAATAGAGCTAAAATCACCCTAAAAACTAGGCTAAATAACATTGAATTGACAAAATAATATTTTCTCAAAAACTATTTTCTGAGATTGGACACTAAAGTGAATTGGTCTTGTATGGTGGAGACACAAAACGGGATTTAGAGCCTCTATAACTGGGCTATCTTAATACAAGAGAGGTAGACATATAATAGAGCTAAAATCACCCTAAAAACTAGGCTAATTAACATTGAATTGACAAAATAATATTTTCTCAAAAACTATTTTCTGAGATTGGACACTAAAGTGAATTGGTCTTGTATGGTGGAGACACAAAACGGGATTTAGAGCGTCTATAACTGGGCTATCTTAATACATGAGAGGTAGACATATAATAGAGCTAAAATCACCCTAAAAACTAGGCTAATTAACATTGAATTGACAAAATAATATTTTCTCAAAAACTATTTTCTGAGATTGGACACTAAAGTGAATTGGTCTTGTATGGTGGAGACATAAAACGGGATTTAGAGCCAATATAACTGGGCTATCTTAATACATGAGAGGTAGACATATAATAGAGCTAAAATCACCCTAAAAACTAGGCTAATTAACATTGAATTGACAAAATAATAATTTCTCAAAAACTATTTTCTGAGATTGGACACTAAAGTGAATTGGTCTTGTATGGTGGAGACACAAAACACGATTTAGAGCCAATATAACTGGGCTATCTTAATACACGAGAGGTAGACATATAATAGAGCTAAAATCACCCTAAAAACTAGGCTAATTAACATTGAATTGACAAAATAATAATTTCTCAAAAACTATTTTCTGAGATTGGACACTAAAGTGAATTGGTCTTGTATGGTGGAGACACAAAACACGATTTAGAGCCAATATAACTGGGCTATCTTAATACACGAGAGGTAGACATATAATAGAGCTAAAATCACCCTAAAAACTAGGCTAATTAACAATGAATTGACAAAATAATATTTTCTCAAAAACTATTTTCTGAGATTGGACACTAAAGTGAATTGGTCTTGTATGGTGGAGACATAAAACGGGATTTAGAGCCAATATAACTGGGCTATCTTAATACACGAGAGGTAGACATATAATAGAGCTAAAATCACCCTAAAAACTAGGCTAATTAACATTGAATTGACAAAATAATATTTTCTCAAAAACTATTTTCTGAGATTGGACACTAAAGTGAATTGGTCTTGTATGGTGGAGACACAAAACACGATTTAGAGCCAATATAACTGGGCTATCTTAATACACGAGAGGTAGACACATAATAGAGCTAAAATCACCCTAAAAACTAGGCTAATTAACATTGAATTGACAAAATAATATTTTCTCAAAAACTATTTTCTGAGATTGGACACTAAAGTGAATTGGTCTTGTATGGTGGAGACACAAAACACGATTTAGAGCCAATATAACTGGGCTATCTTAATACACGAGAGGTAGACACATAATAGAGCTAAAATCACCCTAAAAACTAGGCTAATTAACATTGAATTGACAAAATAATATTTTCTCAAAAACTATTTTCTGAGATTGGACACTAAAGTGAATTGGTCTTGTATGGTGGAGACATAAAAACGGGATTTAGAGCCTCTATAACTGGGCTATCTTAATACACGAGAGGTAGACATATAATAGAGCTAAAATCACCCTAAAAACTAGGCTAATTAACATTGAATTGACAAAATAATATTTTCTCAAAAACTATTTTCTGAGATTGGACACTAAAGTGAATTGGTCTTGTATGGTGGAGACATAAAACGGGATTTAGAGCCAATATAACTGGGCTATCTTAATACACGAGAGGTAGACATATAATAGAGCTAAAATCACCCTAAAAACTAGGCTAATTAACATTGAATTGACAAAATAATATTTTCTCAAAAACTATTTTCTGAGATTGGACACTAAAGTGATTTGGTCTTGTATGGTGGAGACACAAAACGGGATTTAGAGCCTCTATAACTGGGCTATCTTAATACACGAGAGGTAGACATATAATAGAGCTAAAATCACCCTAAAAACTAGGCTAATTAACATTGAATTCAAAAACTATTTTCTGAGATTGGACACTAAAGTGAATTGGTCTTGTATGGTGGAGACACAAAACGGGATTTAGAGCCTCTATAACTGGGCTATCTACACGAGAGGTAGACATATAATACAGCTAAAATCACCCTAAAAACTAAGATAATTAACATTGAATTGACAAAATAATAATTTCTCAAAAACTATTTTCTGAGATTGGACACTAAAGTGATTTGGTCTTGTATGGTGGAGACACAAAACGGGATTTAGAGCCAATATAACTGGGCTATCTACATGAGAGGTAGACATATAATAGAGCTAAAATCACCCTAAAAACTAAGATAATTAACATTGAATTGACAAAATAATATAAACGGGATTTAGAGCCTCTATAACTGGGCTATCTTAATACAAGAGAGGTAGACACATAATAGAGCTAAAATCACCCTAAAAACTAGGCTAATTAACATTGAATTGACAAAATAATATTTTCTCAAAAACTATTTTCTGAGATTGGACACTAAAGTGAATTGGTCTTGTATGGTGGAGACACAAAACGGGATTTAGAGCCTCTATAACTGGGCTATCTTAATACAAGAGAGGTAGACACATAATAGAGCTAAAATCACCCTAAAAACTAGGCTAATTAACATTGAATTGACAAAATAATAATATCTCAAAAACTATTTTCTGAGATTGGACACTACAGTGAATTGGTCTTGTATGGTGGAGACATAAAACGGGATTTAGAGCCAATATAACTGGGCTATCTTAATACACGAGAGGTAGACATATAATAGAGCTAAAATCACCCTAAAAACTAGGCTAATTAACATTGAATTGACAAAATAATATTTTCTCAAAAACTATTTTCTGAGATTGGACACTAAAGTGAATTGGTCTTGTATGGTGGAGACACAAAAACGGGATTTAGAGCCTCTATAACTGGGCTATCTTAATACATGAGAGGTAGACATATAATAGAGCTAAAATCACCCTAAAAACTAGGCTAATTAACATTGAATTGACAAAATAATATTTTCTCAAAAACTATTTTCTGAGATTGGACACTAAAGTGAATTGGTCTTGTATGGTGGAGACACAAAAACGGGATTTAGAGCCTCTATAACTGGGCTATCTTAATACATGAGAGGTAGACATATAATAGAGCTAAAATCACCCTAAAAACTAGGCTAATTAACATTGAATTGACAAAATAATATTTTCTCAAAAACTATTTTCTGAGATTGGACACTAAAGTGAATTAATGGTCTTGTATGGTGGAGACACAAAACGGGATTTAGAGCCAATATAACTGGGCTATCTTAATACATGAGAGGTAGACATATAATAGAGCTAAAATCACCCTAAAAACTAGGCTAATTAACATTGAATTGACAAAATAATAATTTCTCAAAAACTATTTTCTGAGATTGGACACTAAAGTGAATTGGTCTTGTATAGTGGAGACATAAAACGGGATTTAGAGCCTCTATAACTGGGCTATCTTAATACACGAGAGGTAGACATATAATAGAGCTAAAATCACCCTAAAAACTAGGCTAATTAACATTGAATTGACAAAATAATAATTTCTCAAAAACTATTTTCTGAGATTGGACACTAAAGTGAATTGGTCTTGTATGGTGGAGACACAAAAACGGGATTTAGAGCCTCTATAACTGGGCTATCTTAATACATGAGAGGTAGACATATAATAGAGCTAAAATCACCCTAAAAACTAGGCTAATTAACATTGAATTGATAAAATAATATTTTCTCAAAAACTATTTTCTGAGATTGGACACTAAAGTGAATTAATGGTCTTGTATAGGGGAGATAAGAAACGCGATTTAAAGCCGCTATAACAGGGTTGTCTTAATACACGAGACGTAGACATATAATAGAGCTAAAATCACCCTAATAACTAGGCTAGTTAACATTGAATTGACAAAATAATATTTTCTCTAAAAATATTTTCTGAGATTGGACACTAAAGTGAATTAATGGTCTTGTATAGGGGAGACACGAAACGCGATTTAGAGCCCCTATAACTGGGCTATCTTAATACATGAGACGTAGACATATAATAGAACTAAAATCACCCTAAAAAAAAGGCTAGTTAACATTGAATTGACCAAAATAAGATTCTCTCTAAAAATATTTTCTGAGATTGGACACTAAAGTGAATTAATGGTCTTGTATAGGGGAGATAAGAAACGCGATTTAGAGCCGCTATAACTGGGTTATCTTAATACATGAGACGTAGACATATAATAGAGCTAAAATCACCCTAATAACTAGGCTAGTTAACATTGAATTGACCAAAATAAGATTCTCTCTAAAAATATTTTCTGAGATTGGACACTAAAGTGAATTAATGGTCTTGTATAGGGGAGATAAGAAACGCGATTTAGAGCCTCTATAACTGGGTTATCTTAATACACGAGACGTAGACATATAATAGAGCTAAAATCACCCTAAAAACTAGGCTAATTAACATTGAATTGACAAAATAAGATTCTCTCTAAAAACTATTTTCTGAGATTGGACACTAAAGTGAATTAATGGTCTTGTATAGGGGAGATAAGAAACGCGATTTAGAGCCGCTATAACTGGGTTATCTTAATACACGAGACGTAGACATATAATAGAGCTAAAATCACCCTAATAACTAGGCTAGTTAACATTGAATTGACCAAAATAAGATTTTCTCAAAAACTATTTTCTGAGATTGGACACTAAAGTGAATTAATGGTCTTGTATAGGGGAGATAAGAAACGCGATTTAGAGCCGCTATAACTGGGTTATCTTAATACATGAGACGTAGACATATAATAGAGCTAAAATCACCCTAATAACTAGGCTAGTTAACATTGAATTGACCAAAATAAGATTCTCTCTATAAATATTTTCTGAGATTGGACACTAAAGTGAATTAATGGTCTTGTATAGGGGAGATAAGAAACGCGATTTAGAGCCGCTATAACTGGGTTATCTTAATACACGAGACGTAGACATATAATAGAGCTAAAATCACCCTAATAACTAGGCTAGTTAACATTGAATTGACAAAATAATATTTTCTCTAAAAATATTTTCTGAGATTGGACACTAAAGTGAATTAATGGTCTTGTATAGGGGAGATAAGAAACGCGATTTAGAGCCGCTATAACTGGGCTATCTTAATACATGAGAGGTAGACATATAATAGAGCTAAAATCACCCTAATAACTAGGCTAGTTAACATTGAATTGACAAAATAATATTTTCTCTAAAACTATTTTCTGAGATTGGACACTAAAGTGAATTAATGGTCTTGTGTAGGGGAGACATAAAACGGGATTTAGAGCCTCTATAACTGGGCTATCTACATACACGAGAGGTAGACACATAATAGAGCTAAAATCACCCTAAAAACTAGGCTAATTAACATTGAATTGACAAAATAATATTTTCTCAAAAACTATTTTCTGAGATTGGACACTAAAGTGAATTGGTCTTGTATGGTGGAGACATAAAAACGGGATTTAGAGCCTCTATAACTGGGCTATCTACATACACGAGAGGTAGACACATAATAGAGCTAAAATCACCCTAAAAACTAGGCTAATTAACATTGAATTGACAAAATAATATTTTCTCAAAAACTATTTTCTGAGATTGGACACTAAAGTGAATTGGTCTTGTATGGTGGAGACATAAAAACGGGATTTAGAGCCTCTATAACTGGGCTATCTACATACACGAGAGGTAGACACATAATAGAGCTAAAATCACCCTAAAAACTAGGCTAATTAACATTGAATTGACAAAATAATAATTTCTCAAAAACTATTTTCTGAGATTGGACACTAAAGTGAATTGGTCTTGTATGGTGGAGACACAAAACACGATTTAGAGCCAATATAACTGGGCTATCTTAATACACGAGAGGTAGACATATAATAGAGCTAAAATCACCCTAAAAACTAGGCTAATTAACATTGAATTGACAAAATAATATTTTCTCAAAAACTATTTTCTGAGATTGGACACTAAAGTGAATTGGTCTTGTATGGTGGAGACATAAAACGGGATTTAGAGCCAATATAACTGGGCTATCTTAATACATGAGAGGTAGACATATAATAGAGCTAAAATCACCCTAAAAACTAGTCTAATTAACATTGAATTGACAAAATAATATTTTCTCAAAAACTATTTTCTGAGATTGGACACTAAAGTGAATTGGTCTTGTATGGTGGAGACATAAAACGGGATTTAGAGCCTCTATAAGTGGGCTATCTTAATACATGAGAGGTAGACATATAATAGAGCTAAAATCACCCTAAAAACTAAGATAATTAACATTGAATTGACAAAATAATATAAACGGGATTTAGAGCCTCTATAACTGGGCTATCTACATACACGAGAGGTAGACACATAATAGAGCTAAAATCACCCTAAAAACTAGGCTAATTAACATTGAATTGACAAAATAATATTTTCTCAAAAACTATTTTCTGAGATTGGACACTAAAGTGAATTGGTCTTGTATGGTGGAGACATAAAAACGGGATTTAGAGCCTCTATAACTGGGCTATCTACATACACGAGAGGTAGACACATAATAGAGCTAAAATCACCCTAAAAACTAGGCTAATTAACATTGAATTGACAAAATAATAATTTCTCAAAAACTATTTTCTGAGATTGGACACTAAAGTGAATTGGTCTTGTATGGTGGAGACATAAAACGGGATTTAGAGCCTCTATAAGTGGGCTATCTTAATACATGAGAGGTAGACATATAATAGAGCTAAAATCACCCTAAAAACTAGTCTAATTAACATTGAATTGACAAAATAATATTTTCTCAAAAACTATTTTCTGAGATTGGACACTAAAGTGATTTGGTCTTGTATGGTGGAGACATAAAAACTTGATTTAGAGCCTCTGTAAGTGGGCTATCTTAATACATGAGAGGTAGACATATAATAGAGCTAAAATCACCCTAAAAACTAGTCTAATTAACATTGAATTGACAAAATAATATTTTCTCAAAAACTATTTTCTGAGATTGGACACTAAAGTGATTTGGTCTTGTATGGTGGAGACATAAAAACGGGATTTAGAGCCTCTATAACTGGGCTATCTTAATACAAGAGAGGTAGACACATTATAGAGCTAAAATCACCCTAAAAACTAGGCTAATTAACATTGAATTGACAAAATAATATTTTTTCAAAAACTATTTTCTGAGATTGGACACTAAAGTGAATTGGTCTTGTATGGTGGAGACACAAAACGGGATTTAGAGCCTCTATAACTGGGCTATCTTAATACAAGAGAGGTAGACATATAATAGAGCTAAAATCACCCTAAAAACTAGGCTAATTAACATTGAATTGACAAAATAATATATTCTCAAAAACTATTTTCTGAGATTGGACACTAAAGTGAATTGGTCTTGTATGGTGGAGACACAAAACACGATTTAGAGCCAATATAACTGGGCTATCTTAATACACGAGAGGTAGACATATAATAGAGCTAAAATCACCCTAAAAACTAGGCTAATTAACATTGAATTGACAAAATAATATTTTCTCAAAAACTATTTTCTGAGATTGGACACTAAAGTGAATTGGTCTTGTATGGTGGAGACATAAAACGGGATTTAGAGCCAATATAACTGGGCTATCTTAATACACGAGAGGTAGACATATAATAGAGCTAAAATCACCCTAAAAACTAGGCTAATTAACATTGAATTGACAAAATAATAATTTCTCAAAAACTATTTTCTGAGATTGGACACTAAAGTGAATTGGTCTTGTATGGTGGAGACATAAAACGGGATTTAGAGCCAATATAACTGGGCTATCTTAATACACGAGAGGTAGACATATAATAGAGCTAAAATCACCCTAAAAACTAGGCTAATTAACATTGAATTGACAAAATAATATTTTCTCAAAAACTATTTTCTGAGATTGGACACTAAAGTGAATTAATGGTCTTGTATGGTGGAGACACAAAACACGATTTAGAGCCTCTATAACTGGGCTATCTTAATACATGAGAGGTAGACATATAATAGAGCTAAAATCACCCTAAAAACTAGGCTAATTAACATTGAATTGACAAAATAATATTTTCTCAAAAACTATTTTCTGAGATTGGACACTAAAGTGAATTAATGGTCTTGTATGGTGGAGACACAAAACGGGATTTAGAGCCAATATAACTGTGCTATCTTAATACATGAGAGGTAGACATATAATAGAGCTAAAATCACCCTAAAAACTAGGCTAATTAACATTGAATTGACAAAATAATAATTTCTCAAAAACTATTTTCTGAGATTGGACACTAAAGTGAATTGGTCTTGTATGGTGGAGACATAAAACGGGATTTAGAGCCTCTATAACTGGGCTATCTTAATACATGAGAGGTAGACACATAATAGAGCTAAAATCACCCTAAAAACTAGGCTAATTAACATTGAATTGACAAAATAATATTTTCTCAAAAACTATTTTCTGAGATTGGACACTAAAGTGAATTGGTCTTGTATGGTGGAGACATAAAACGGGATTTAGAGCCTCTATAACTGGGCTATCTTAATACATGAGAGGTAGACATATAATAGAGCTAAAATCACCCTAAAAACTAGGCTAATTAACATTGAATTGACAAAATAATATTTTCTCAAAAACTATTTTCTGAGATTGGACACTAAAGTGAATTGGTCTTGTATGGTGGAGACATAAAACGGGATTTAGAGCCTCTATAACTGGGCTATCTTAATACACGAGAGGTAGACATATAATACAGCTAAAATCACCCTAAAAACTAGGCTAATTAACATTGAATTGACAAAATAATATTTTCTCAAAAACTATTTTCTGAGATTGGACACTAAAGTGATTTGGTCTTGTATGGTGGAGACATAAAAACGGGATTTAGAGCCTCTATAACTGGGCTATCTTAATACATGAGAGGTAGACATATAATAGAGCTAAAATCACCCTAAAAACTAGTCTAATTAACATTGAATTGACAAAATAATATTTT
The DNA here is from genome assembly GCA_037953745.1 of Lithodes maja. Taxonomy (NCBI): domain Eukaryota; kingdom Metazoa; phylum Arthropoda; class Malacostraca; order Decapoda; family Lithodidae; genus Lithodes; species Lithodes maja. The sequence goes on along the minus strand of JBAKBP010020912.1, from coordinate 28,071 downwards.
CTCAAAAACTATTTTCTGAGATTGGACACTAAAGTGAATTGGTCTTGTATGGTGGAGACATAAAACGGTATTTAGAGCCTCTATAACTGGGCTATCTTAATACACGAGAGGTAGACATATAATACAGCTAAAATAACCCTAAAAACTAGGCTAATTAACATTGAATTGACAAAATAATATTTTCTCAAAACTATTTTCTGAGATTGGACACTAAAGTGATTTGGTCTTGCATGGTGGAGACATAAAAACGGGATTTAGAGCCTCTATAACTGGGCTATCTTAATACACGAGAGGTAGACATATAATACAGCTAAAATCACCCTAAAAACTAGGCTAATTAACATTGAATTGACAAAATAATATTTTCTCAAAAACTATTTTCTGAGATTGGACACTAAAGTGAATTGGTCTTGTATGGTGGAGACATAAAAACGGGATTTAGAGCCTCTATAACTGGGCTATCTTAATACACGAGAGGTAGACATATAATACAGCTAAAATCACCCTAAAAACTAGGCTAATTAACATTGAATTGACAAAATAATATTTTCTCAAAAACTATTTTCTGAGATTGGACACTAAAGTGAATTGGTCTTGTATGGTGGAGACATAAAACGGGATTTAGAGCCTCTATAACTGGGCTATCTTAATACATGAGAGGTAGACATATAATAGAGCTAAAATCACCCTAAAAACTAGGCTAATTAACATTGAATTGACAAAATAATATTTTCTCAAAAACTATTTTCTGAGATTGGACACTAAAGTGATTTGGTCTTGTATGGTGGAGACACAAAACGGGATTTAGAGCCTCTATAACTGGGCTATCTACACGAGAGGTAGACATATAATAGAGCTAAAATCACCCTAAAAACTAGGCTAATTAACATTGAATTGACAAAATAATAATTTCTCAAAAACTATTTTCTGAGATTGGACACTAAAGTGATTTGGTCTTGTATGGTGGAGACATAAAACGGGATTTAGAGCCTCTATAACTGGGCTATCTACACGAGAGGTAGACATATAATACAGCTAAAATCACCCTAAAAACTAAGATAATTAACATTGAATTGACAAAATAATAATTTCTCAAAAACTATTTTCTGAGATTGGACACTAAAGTGATTTGGTCTTGTATGGTGGAGACACAAAACGGGATTTAGAGCCTCTATAACTGGGCTATCTACACGAGAGGTAGACATATAATACAGCTAAAATCACCCTAAAAACTAAGATAATTAACATTGAATTGACAAAATAATAATTTCTCAAAAACTATTTTCTGAGATTGGACACTAAAGTGATTTGGTCTTGTATGGTGGAGACACAAAACGGGATTTAGAGCCTCTATAACTGGGCTATCTACACGAGAGGTAGACATATAATACAGCTAAAATCACCCTAAAAACTAAGATAATTAACATTGAATTGACAAAATAATAATTTCTCAAAAACTATTTTCTGAGATTGGACACTAAAGTGATTTGGTCTTGTATGGTGGAGACACAAAACGGGATTTAGAGCCTCTATAACTGGGCTATCTACACGAGAGGTAGACATATAATAGAGCTAAAATCACCCTAAAAACTAGGCTAATTAACATTGAATTGACAAAATAATAATTTCTCAAAAACTATTTTCTGAGATTGGACACTAAAGTGATTTGGTCTTGTATGGTGGAGACATAAAACGGGATTTAGAGCCTCTATAACTGGGCTATCTTAATGCATGAGAGGTAGACATATAATAGAGCTAAAATCACCCTAAAAACTAAGATAATTAACATTGAATTGACAAAATAATAATTTCTCAAAAACTATTTTCTGAGATTGGACACTAAAGTGATTTGGTCTTGTATGGTGGAGACACAAAACGGGATTTAGAGCCTCTATAACTGGGCTATCTACACGAGAGGTAGACATATAATAGAGCTAAAATCACCCTAAAAACTAAGATAATTAACATTGAATTGACAAAATAATAATTTCTCAAAAACTATTTTCTGAGATTGGACACTAAAGTGATTTGGTCTTGTATGGTGGAGACACAAAACGGGATTTAGAGCCTCTATAACTGGGCTATCTACACGAGAGGTAGACATATAATACAGCTAAAATCACCCTAAAAACTAGGCTAATTAACATTGAATTGACAAAAAAATAATTTCTCAAAAACTATTTTCTGAGATTGGACACTAAAGTGAATTGGTCTTGTATGGTGGAGACACAAAACGGGATTTAGAGCCAATATAACTGGGCTATCTACACGAGAGGTAGACATATAATAGAGCTAAAATCACCCTAAAAACTAAGATAATTAACATTGAATTGACAAAATAATAATTTCTCAAAAACTATTTTCTGAGATTGGACACTAAAGTGAATTGGTCTTGTATGGTGGAGACACAAAACGGGATTTAGAGCCAATATAACTGGGCTATCTTAATACATGAGAGGTAGACATATAATAGAGCTAAAATCACCCTAAAAACTAGGCTAATTAACATTGAATTGACAAAATAATAATTTCTCAAAAACTATTTTCTGAGATTGGACACTAAAGTGAATTGGTCTTGTATGGTGGAGACACAAAACGGGATTTAGAGCCAATATAACTGGGCTATCTTAATACATGAGAGGTAGACATATAATAGAGCTAAAATCACCCTAAAAACTAGGCTAATTAACATTGAATTGACAAAATAATATTTTCTCAAAAACTATTTTCTGAGATTGGACACTAAAGTGAATTAATGGTCTTGTATAGGGGAGATAAGAAACGCGATTTAAAGCCGCTATAACAGGGTTGTCTTAATACACGAGACGTAGACATATAATAGAGCTAAAATCACCCTAATAACTAGGCTAGTTAACATTGAATTGACAAAATAATATTTTCTCTAAAAATATTTTCTGAGATTGGACACTAAAGTGAATTAATGGTCTTGTATAGGGGAGACACGAAACGCGATTTAGAGCCCCTATAACTGGGCTATCTTAATACATGAGACGTAGACATATAATAGAACTAAAATCACCCTAAAAAAAAGGCTAGTTAACATTGAATTGACCAAAATAAGATTCTCTCTAAAAATATTTTCTGAGATTGGACACTAAAGTGAATTAATGGTCTTGTATAGGGGAGATAAGAAACGCGATTTAGAGCCGCTATAACTGGGTTATCTTAATACATGAGACGTAGACATATAATAGAGCTAAAATCACCCTAATAACTAGGCTAGTTAACATTGAATTGACCAAAATAAGATTCTCTCTAAAAATATTTTCTGAGATTGGACACTAAAGTGAATTAATGGTCTTGTATAGGGGAGATAAGAAACGCGATTTAGAGCCTCTATAACTGGGTTATCTTAATACACGAGACGTAGACATATAATAGAGCTAAAATCACCCTAAAAACTAGGCTAATTAACATTGAATTGACAAAATAAGATTCTCTCTAAAAACTATTTTCTGAGATTGGACACTAAAGTGAATTAATGGTCTTGTATAGGGGAGATAAGAAACGCGATTTAGAGCCGCTATAACTGGGTTATCTTAATACACGAGACGTAGACATATAATAGAGCTAAAATCACCCTAATAACTAGGCTAGTTAACATTGAATTGACCAAAATAAGATTTTCTCAAAAACTATTTTCTGAGATTGGACACTAAAGTGAATTAATGGTCTTGTATAGGGGAGATAAGAAACGCGATTTAGAGCCGCTATAACTGGGTTATCTTAATACATGAGACGTAGACATATAATAGAGCTAAAATCACCCTAATAACTAGGCTAGTTAACATTGAATTGACCAAAATAAGATTCTCTCTATAAATATTTTCTGAGATTGGACACTAAAGTGAATTAATGGTCTTGTATAGGGGAGATAAGAAACGCGATTTAGAGCCGCTATAACTGGGTTATCTTAATACACGAGACGTAGACATATAATAGAGCTAAAATCACCCTAATAACTAGGCTAGTTAACATTGAATTGACAAAATAATATTTTCTCTAAAAATATTTTCTGAGATTGGACACTAAAGTGAATTAATGGTCTTGTATAGGGGAGATAAGAAACGCGATTTAGAGCCGCTATAACTGGGCTATCTTAATACATGAGAGGTAGACATATAATAGAGCTAAAATCACCCTAATAACTAGGCTAGTTAACATTGAATTGACAAAATAATATTTTCTCTAAAACTATTTTCTGAGATTGGACACTAAAGTGAATTAATGGTCTTGTGTAGGGGAGACATAAAACGGGATTTAGAGCCTCTATAACTGGGCTATCTACATACACGAGAGGTAGACACATAATAGAGCTAAAATCACCCTAAAAACTAGGCTAATTAACATTGAATTGACAAAATAATATTTTCTCAAAAACTATTTTCTGAGATTGGACACTAAAGTGAATTGGTCTTGTATGGTGGAGACATAAAAACGGGATTTAGAGCCTCTATAACTGGGCTATCTACATACACGAGAGGTAGACACATAATAGAGCTAAAATCACCCTAAAAACTAGGCTAATTAACATTGAATTGACAAAATAATATTTTCTCAAAAACTATTTTCTGAGATTGGACACTAAAGTGAATTGGTCTTGTATGGTGGAGACATAAAAACGGGATTTAGAGCCTCTATAACTGGGCTATCTACATACACGAGAGGTAGACACATAATAGAGCTAAAATCACCCTAAAAACTAGGCTAATTAACATTGAATTGACAAAATAATAATTTCTCAAAAACTATTTTCTGAGATTGGACACTAAAGTGAATTGGTCTTGTATGGTGGAGACAGAAAACACGATTTAGAGCCAATATAACTGGGCTATCTTAATACACGAGAGGTAGACATATAATAGAGCTAAAATCACCCTAAAAACTAGGCTAATTAACATTGAATTGACAAAATAATATTTTCTCAAAAACTATTTTCTGAGATTGGACACTAAAGTGAATTGGTCTTGTATGGTGGAGACATAAAACGGGATTTAGAGCCAATATAACTGGGCTATCTTAATACACGAGAGGTAGACATATAATAGAGCTAAAATCACCCTAAAAACTAGTCTAATTAACATTGAATTGACAAAATAATATTTTCTCAAAAACTATTTTCTGAGATTGGACACTAAAGTGAATTGGTCTTGTATGGTGGAGACATAAAACGGGATTTAGAGCCTCTATAAGTGGGCTATCTTAATACATGAGAGGTAGACATATAATAGAGCTAAAATCACCCTAAAAACTAAGATAATTAACATTGAATTGACAAAATAATATAAACGGGATTTAGAGCCTCTATAACTGGGCGATCTACATACACGAGAGGTAGACACATAATAGAGCTAAAATCACCCTAAAAACTAGGCTAATTAACATTGAATTGACAAAATAATATTTTCTCAAAAACTATTTTCTGAGATTGGACACTAAAGTGAATTGGTCTTGTATGGTGGAGACATAAAAACGGGATTTAGAGCCTCTATAACTGGGCTATCTACATACACGAGAGGTAGACACATAATAGAGCTAAAATCACCCTAAAAACTAGGCTAATTAACATTGAATTGACAAAATAATAATTTCTCAAAAACTATTTTCTGAGATTGGACACTAAAGTGAATTGGTCTTGTATGGTGGAGACATAAAACGGGATTTAGAGCCTCTATAAGTGGGCTATCTTAATATATGAGAGGTAGACATATAATAGAGCTAAAATCACCCTAAAAACTAGTCTAATTAACATTGAATTGACAAAATAATATTTTCTCAAAAACTATTTTCTGAGATTGGACACTAAAGTGATTTGGTCTTGTATGGTGGAGACATAAAAACTTGATTTAGAGCCTCTATAAGTGGGCTATCTTAATACATGAGAGGTAGACATATAATAGAGCTAAAATCACCCTAAAAACTAGTCTAATTAACATTGAATTGACAAAATAATATTTTCTCAAAAACTATTTTCTGAGATTGGACACTAAAGTGATTTGGTCTTGTATGGTGGAGACATAAAAACGGGATTTAGAGCCTCTATAACTGGGCTATCTTAATACAAGAGAGGTAGACACATTATAGAGCTAAAATCACCCTAAAAACTAGGCTAATTAACATTGAATTGACAAAATAATATTTTCTCAAAAACTATTTTCTGAGATTGGACACTAAAGTGAATTGGTCTTGTATGGTGGAGACACAAAACGGGATTTAGAGCCTCTATAACTGGGCTATCTTAATACAAGAGAGGTAGACATATAATAGAGCTAAAATCACCCTAAAAACTAGGCTAATTAACATTGAATTGACAAAATAATATATTCTCAAAAACTATTTTCTGAGATTGGACACTAAAGTGAATTGGTCTTGTATGGTGGAGACACAAAACACGATTTAGAGCCAATATAACTGGGCTATCTTAATACACGAGAGGTAGACATATAATAGAGCTAAAATCACCCTAAAAACTAGGCTAATTAACATTGAATTGACAAAATAATATTTTCTCAAAAACTATTTTCTGAGATTGGACACTAAAGTGAATTGGTCTTGTATGGTGGAGACATAAAACGGGATTTAGAGCCAATATAACTGGGCTATCTTAATACACGAGAGGTAGACATATAATAGAGCTAAAATCACCCTAAAAACTAGGCTAATTAACATTGAATTGACAAAATAATAATTTCTCAAAAACTATTTTCTGAGATTGGACACTAAAGTGAATTGGTCTTGTATGGTGGAGACATAAAACGGGATTTAGAGCCAATATAACTGGGCTATCTTAATACACGAGAGGTAGACATATAATAGAGCTAAAATCACCCTAAAAACTAGGCTAATTAACATTGAATTGACAAAATAATATTTTCTCAAAAACTATTTTCTGAGATTGGACACTAAAGTGAATTAATGGTCTTGTATGGTGGAGACACAAAACACGATTTAGAGCCTCTATAACTGGGCTATCTTAATACATGAGAGGTAGACATATAATAGAGCTAAAATCACCCTAAAAACTAGGCTAATTAACATTGAATTGACAAAATAATATTTTCTCAAAAACTATTTTCTGAGATTGGACACTAAAGTGAATTAATGGTCTTGTATGGTGGAGACACAAAACGGGATTTAGAGCCAATATAACTGTGCTATCTTAATACATGAGAGGTAGACATATAATAGAGCTAAAATCACCCTAAAAACTAGGCTAATTAACATTGAATTGACAAAATAATAATTTCTCAAAAACTATTTTCTGAGATTGGACACTAAAGTGAATTGGTCTTGTATGGTGGAGACATAAAACGGGATTTAGAGCCTCTATAACTGGGCTATCTTAATACATGAGAGGTAGACACATAATAGAGCTAAAATCACCCTAAAAACTAGGCTAATTAACATTGAATTGACAAAATAATATTTTCTCAAAAACTATTTTCTGAGATTGGACACTAAAGTGAATTGGTCTTGTATGGTGGAGACATAAAACGGGATTTAGAGCCTCTATAACTGGGCTATCTTAATACATGAGAGGTAGACATATAATAGAGCTAAAATCACCCTAAAAACTAGGCTAATTAACATTGAATTGACAAAATAATATTTTCTCAAAAACTATTTTCTGAGATTGGACACTAAAGTGAATTGGTCTTGTATGGTGGAGACATAAAACGGGATTTAGAGCCTCTATAACTGGGCTATCTTAATACACGAGAGGTAGACATATAATACAGCTAAAATCACCCTAAAAACTAGGCTAATTAACATTGAATTGACAAAATAATATTTTCTCAAAAACTATTTTCTGAGATTGGACACTAAAGTGATTTGGTCTTGTATGGTGGAGACATAAAAACGGGATTTAGAGCCTCTATAACTGGGCTATCTTAATACATGAGAGGTAGACATATAATAGAGCTAAAATCACCCTAAAAACTAGTCTAATTAACATTGAATTGACAAAATAATATTTTCTCAAAAACTATTTTCTGAGATTGGACACTAAAGTGAATTGGTCTTGTATGGTGGAGACATAAAACGGTATTTAGAGCCTCTATAACTGGGCTATCTTAATACACGAGAGGTAGACATATAATACAGCTAAAATAACCCTAAAAACTAGGCTAATTAACATTGAATTGACAAAATAATATTTTCTCAAAACTATTTTCTGAGATTGGACACTAAAGTGATTTGGTCTTGCATGGTGGAGACATAAAAACGGGATTTAGAGCCTCTATAACTGGGCTATCTTAATACACGAGAGGTAGACATATAATACAGCTAAAATCACCCTAAAAACTAGGCGAATTAACATTGAATTGACAAAATAATATTTTCTCAAAAACTATTTTCTGAGATTGGACACTAAAGTGAATTGGTCTTGTATGGTGGAGACATAAAAACGGGATTTAGAGCCTCTATAACTGGGCTATCTTAATACACGAGAGGTAGACATATAATACAGCTAAAATCACCCTAAAAACTAGGCTAATTAACATTGAATTGACAAAATAATATTTTCTCAAAAACTATTTTCTGAGATTGGACACTAAAGTGAATTGGTCTTGTATGGTGGAGACATAAAACGGGATTTAGAGCCTCTATAACTGGGCTATCTTAATACATGAGAGGTAGACATATAATAGAGCTAAAATCACCCTAAAAACTAGGCTAATTAACATTGAATTGACAAAATAATATTTTCTCAAAAACTATTTTCTGAGATTGGACACTAAAGTGATTTGGTCTTGTATGGTGGAGACACAAAACGGGATTTAGAGCCTCTATAACTGGGCTATCTACACGAGAGGTAGACATATAATAGAGCTAAAATCACCCTAAAAACTAGGCTAATTAACATTGAATTGACAAAATAATAATTTCTCAAAAACTATTTTCTGAGATTGGACACTAAAGTGATTTGGTCTTGTATGGTGGAGACATAAAACGGGATTTAGAGCCTCTATAACTGGGCTATCTACACGAGAGGTAGACATATAATACAGCTAAAATCACCCTAAAAACTAAGATAATTAACATTGAATTGACAAAATAATAATTTCTCAAAAACTATTTTCTGAGATTGGACACTAAAGTGATTTGGTCTTGTATGGTGGAGACACAAAACGGGATTTAGAGCCTCTATAACTGGGCTATCTACACGAGAGGTAGACATATAATACAGCTAAAATCACCCTGAAAACTAAGATAATTAACATTGAATTGACAAAATAATAATTTCTCAAAAACTATTTTCTGAGATTGGACACTAAAGTGATTTGGTCTTGTATGGTGGAGACACAAAACGGGATTTAGAGCCTCTATAACTGGGCTATCTACACGAGAGGTAGACATATAATACAGCTAAAATCACCCTAAAAACTAAGATAATTAACATTGAATTGACAAAATAATAATTTCTCAAAAACTATTTTCTGAGATTGGACACTAAAGTGATTTGGTCTTGTATGGTGGAGACACAAAACGGGATTTAGAGCCTCTATAACTGGGCTATCTACACGAGAGGTAGACATATAATAGAGCTAAAATCACCCTAAAAACTAGGCTAATTAACATTGAATTGACAAAATAATAATTTCTCAAAAACTATTTTCTGAGATTGGACACTAAAGTGATTTGGTCTTGTATGGTGGAGACATAAAACGGGATTTAGAGCCTCTATAACTGGGCTATCTTAATACATGAGAGGTAGACATATAATAGAGCTAAAATCACCCTAAAAACTAAGATAATTAACATTGAATTGACAAAATAATAATTTCTCAAAAACTATTTTCTGAGATTGGACACTAAAGTGATTTGGTCTTGTATGGTGGAGACACAAAACGGGATTTAGAGCCTCTATAACTGGGCTATCTACACGAGAGGTAGACATATAATAGAGCTAAAATCACCCTAAAAACTAAGATAATTAACATTGAATTGACAAAATAATAATTTCTCAAAAACTATTTTCTGAGATTGGACACTAAAGTGATTTGGTCTTGTATGGTGGAGACACAAAACGGGATTTAGAGCCTCTATAACTGGGCTATCTACACGAGAGGTAGACATATAATACAGCTAAAATCACCCTAAAAACTAGGCTAATTAACATTGAATTGACAAAAAAATAATTTCTCAAAAACTATTTTCTGAGATTGGACACTAAAGTGAATTGGTCTTGTATGGTGGAGACACAAAACGGGATTTAGAGCCAATATAACTGGGCTATCTACACGAGAGGTAGACATATAATAGAGCTAAAATCACCCTAAAAACTAAGATAATTAACATTGAATTGACAAAATAATAATTTCTCAAAAACTATTTTCTGAGATTGGACACTAAAGTGAATTGGTCTTGTATGGTGGAGACACAAAACGGGATTTAGAGCCTCTATAACTGGGCTATCTACACGAGAGGTAGACATATAATAGAGCTAAAATCACCCTAAAAACTAGGCTAATTAACATTGAATTGACAAAATAATATTTTCTCAAAAACTATTTTCTGAGATTGGACACTAAAGTGAATTGGTCTTGTATGGTGGAGACATAAAACGGGATTTAGAGCCTCTATAACTGGGCTACCTACACGAGAGGTAGACATATAATAGATCTAAAATCACCCTAAAAACTAAGATAATTAACATTGAATTGACAAAATAATATTTTCTCAAAAACTATTTTCTGAGATTGGACACTAAAGTGAATTGGTCTTGTATGGTGGAGACATAAAACGGGATTTAGAGCCTCTATAACTGGGCTACCTACACGAGAGGTAGACATATAATAGAGCTAAAATCACCCTAAAAACTAGGCTAATTAACATTGAATTGACAAAATAATATTTTCTCAAAAACTATTTTCTGAGATTGGACACTAAAGTGAATTGGTCTTGTATGGTGGAGACATAAAACGGGATTTAGAGCCTCTATAACTGGGCTATCTACACGAGAGGTAGACATATAATAGAGCTAAAATCACCCTAAAAACTAGGCTAATTAACATTGAATTGACAAAATAATATTTTCTCAAAAACTATTTTCTGAGATTGGACACTAAAGTGAATTGGTCTTGTATGGTGGAGACATAAAACGGGATTTAGAGCCTCTATAACTGGGCTATCTACACGAGAGGTAGACATATAATAGAGCTAAAATCACCCTAAAAACTAGGCTAATTAACATTGAATTGACAAAATAATATTTTCTCAAAAACTATTTTCTGAGATTGGACACTAAAGTGAATTGGTCTTGTATGGTGGAGACATAAAACGGGATTTAGAGCCTCTATAACTGGGCTATCTACACGAGAGGTAGACATATAATAGAGCTAAAATCACCCTAAAAACTAGGCTAATTAACATTGAATTGACAAAATAATATTTTCTCAAAAACTATTTTCTGAGATTGGACACTAAAGTGAATTGGTCTTGTATGGTGGAGACATAAAATGGGATTTAGAGCCTCTATAACTGGGCTATCTACACGAGAGGTAGACATATAATAGAGCTAAAATCACCCTAAAAACTAGGCTAATTAACATTGAATTGACAAAATAATATTTTCTCAAAAACTATTTTCTGAGATTGGACACTAAAGTGAATTGGTCTTGTATGGTGGAGACATAAAATGGGATTTAGAGCCTCTATAACTGGGCTATCTACACGAGAGGTAGACATATAATAGAGCTAAAATCACCCTAAAAACTAGGCTAATTAACATTGAATTGACAAAATAATATTTTCTCAAAAACTATTTTATGAGATTGGACACTAAAGTGAATTGGTCTTGTATGGTGGAGACATAAAACGGGATTTAGAGCCTCTATAACTGGGCTATCTACACGAGAGGTAGACATATAATAGAGCTAAAATCACCCTAAAAACTAGGCTAATTAACATTGAATTGACAAAATAATAATTTCTCAAAAACTATTTTCTGAGATTGGACACTAAAGTGAATTGGTCTTGTATGGTGGAGACATAAAACGGGATTTAGAGCCTCTATAACTGGGCTATCTACACGAGAGGTAGACATATAATAGAGCTAAAATCACCCTAAAAACTAGGCTAATTAACATTGAATTGACAAAATATTATTTTCTCAAAAACTATTTTCTGAGATTGGACACTAAAGTGAATTGGTCTTGTATGGTGGAGACATAAAACGGGATTTAGAGCCTCTATAACTGGGCTATCTACACGAGAGGTAGACATATAATAGAGCTAAAATCACCCTAAAAACTAGGCTAATTAACATTGAATTGACAAAATAATAATTTCTCAAAAACTATTTTCTGAGATTGGACACTAAAGTGAATTGGTCTTGTATGGTGGAGACACAAAACGGGATTTAGAGCCTCTATAACTGGGCTATCTACACGAGAGGTAGACATATAATACAGCTAAAATCACCCTAAAAGGTAAGATAATTAACATTGAATTGACAAAATAATAATTTCTCAAAAACTATTTTCTGAGATTGGACACTAAAGTGATTTGGTCTTGTATGGTGGAGACACAAAACGGGATTTAGAGCCTCTATAACTGGGCTATCTACACGAGAGGTAGACATATAATACAGCTAAAATCACCCTAAAAAGTAAGATAATTAACATTGAATTGACAAAATAATAATTTCTCAAAAACTATTTTCTGAGATTGGACACTAAAGTGATTTGGTCTTGTATGGTGGAGACACAAAACGGGATTTAGAGCCTCTATAACTGGGCTATCTACACGAGAGGTAGACATATAATACAGCTAAAATCACCCTAAAAACTAAGATAATTAACATTGAATTGACAAAATAATAATTTCTCAAAAACTATTTTCTGAGATTGGACACTAAAGTGAATTGGTCTTGTATGGTGGAGACACAAAACGGGATTTAGAGCCTCTATAACTGGGCTATCTACACGAGAGGTAGACATATAATACAGCTAAAATCACCCTAAAAACTAAGATAATTAACATTGAATTGACAAAATAATAATTTCTCAAAAACTATTTTCTGAGATTGGACACTAAAGTGAATTGGTCTTGTATGGTGGAGACACAAAACGGGATTTAGAGCCTATATAACTGGGCTATCTACACGAGAGGTAGACATATAATACAGCTAAAATCACCCTAAAAACTAAGATAATTAACATTGAATTGACAAAATAATAATTTCTCAAAAACTATTTTCTGAGATTGGACACTAAAGTGATTTGGTCTTGTATGGTGGAGACACAAAACGGGATTTAGAGCCAATATAACTGGGCTATCTACATGAGAGGTAGACATATAATAGAGCTAAAATCACCCTAAAAACTAAGATAATTAACATTGAATTGACAAAATAATATAAACGGGATTTAGAGCCTCTATAACTGGGCTATCTTAATACAAGAGAGGTAGACACATAATAGAGCTAAAATCACCCTAAAAACTAGGCTAATTAACATTGAATTGACAAAATAATATTTTCTCAAAAACTATTTTCTGAGATTGGACACTAAAGTGAATTGGTCTTGTATGGTGGAGACATAAAAACGGGATTTAGAGCCTCTATAACTGGGCTATCTTAATACAAGAGAGGTAGACACATAATAGAGCTAAAATCACCCTAAAAACTAGGCTAATTAACATTGAATTGACAAAATAATATTTTCTCAAAACTATTTTCTGAGATTGGACACTAAAGTGAATTGGTCTTGTATGGTGGAGACATAAAAACGGGATTTAGAGCCTCTATAACTGGGCAATCTTAATACAAGAGAGGTAGACACATAATAGAGCTAAAATCACCCTAAAAACTAGGCTAATTAACATTGAATTGACAAAATAATATTTTCTCAAAAACTATTTTCTGAGATTGGACACTACAGTGAATTGGTCTTGTATGGTGGAGACACAAAACGGGATTTAGAGCCTCTATAACTGGGCTATCTTAATACAAGAGAGGTAGACACATAATAGAGCTAAAATCAACCTAAAAACTAGGCTAATTAACATTGAATTGACAAAATAATATTTTCTCAAAAACTATTTTCTGAGATTGGACACTAAAGTGAATTGGTCTTGTATGGTGGAGACATAAAAACGGGATTTAGAGCCTCTATAACTGGGCTATCTTAATACAAGAGAGGTAGACACATAATAGAGCTAAAATCACCCTAAAAACTAAGCTAATTAACATTGAATTGACAAAATAATATTTTCTCAAAAACTATTTTCTGAGATTGGACACTAAAGTGAATTGGTCTTGTATGGTGGAGACATAAAAACGGGATTTAGAGCCTCTATAACTGGGCTATCTACATACACGAGAGGTAGACACATAATAGAGCTAAAATCACCCTAAAAACTAGGCTAATTAACATTGAATTGACAAAATAATATTTTCTCAAAAACTATTTTCTGAGATTGGACACTAAAGTGAATTGGTCTTGTATGGTGGAGACACAAAACGGGATTTAGAGCCTCTATAACTGGGCTATCTACATACACGAGAGGTAGACACATAATAGAGCTAAAATCACCCTAAAAACTAGGCTAATTAACATTGAATTGACAAAATAATATTTTCTCAAAAACTATTTTCTGAGATTGGACACTAAAGTGAATTGGTCTTGTATGGTGGAGACATAAAAACGGGATTTAGAGCCTCTATAACTGGGCTATCTACATACACGAGAGGTAGACACATAATAGAGCTAAAATCACCCTAAAAACTAGGCTAATTAACATTGAATTGACAAAATAATATTTTCTCAAAAACTATTTTCTGAGATTGGACACTAAAGTGAATTGGTCTTGTATGGTGGAGACATAAAAACGGGATTTAGAGCCTCTATAACTGGGCTATCTACATACACGAGAGGTAGACACATAATAGAGCTAAAATCACCCTAAAAACTAGGCTAATTAACATTGAATTGACAAAATAATATTTTCTCAAAAACTATTTTCTGAGATTGGACACTAAAGTGAATTGGTCTTGTATGGTGGAGACATAAAAACGGGATTTAGAGCCTCTATAACTGGGCTATCTTAATACAAGAGAGGTAGACACATAATAGAGCTAAAATCACCCTAAAAACTAGGCTAAATAACATTGAATTGACAAAATAATATTTTCTCAAAAACTATTTTCTGAGATTGGACACTAAAGTGAATTGGTCTTGTATGGTGGAGACACAAAACGGAATTTAGAGCCTCTATAACTGGGCTATCTTAATACAAGAGAGGTAGACATATAATAGAGCTAAAATCACCCTAAAAACTAGGCTAATTAACATTGAATTGACAAAATAATATTTTCTCAAAAACTATTTTCTGAGATTGGACACTAAAGTGAATTGGTCTTGTATGGTGGAGACACAAAACGGGATTTAGAGCCTCTATAACTGGGCCTTAATACAAGAGAGGTAGACATATAATAGAGCTAAAATCACCCTAAAAACTAGGCTAATTAACATTGAATTGACAAAATAATATTTTCTCAAAAACTATTTTCTGAGATTGGACACTAAAGTGAATTGGTCTTGTATGGTGGAGACACAAAACACGATTTAGAGCCAATATAACTGGGCTATCTTAATACATGAGAGGTAGACATATAATAGAGCTAAAATCACCCTAAAAACTAGGCTAATTAACATTGAATTGACAAAATAATATTTTCTCAAAAACTATTTTCTGAGATTGGACACTAAAGTGAATTGGTCTTGTATGGTGGAGACATAAAACGGGATTTAGAGCCAATATAACTGGGCTATCTTAATACATGAGAGGTAGACATATAATAGAGCTAAAATCACCCTAAAAACTAGGCTAATTAACATTGAATTGACAAAATAATAATTTCTCAAAAACTATTTTCTGAGATTGGACACTAAAGTGAATTGGTCTTGTATGGTGGAGACACAAAACACGATTTAGAGCCAATATAACTGGGCTATCTTAATACACGAGAGGTAGACATATAATAGAGCTAAAATCACCCTAAAAACTAGGCTAATTAACATTGAATTGACAAAATAATAATTTCTCAAAAACTATTTTCTGAGATTGGACACTAAAGTGAATTGGTCTTGTATGGTGGAGACACAAAACACGATTTAGAGCCAATATAACTGGGCTATCTTAATACACGAGAGGTAGACATATAATAGAGCTAAAATCACCCTAAAAACTAGGCTAATTAACAATGAATTGACAAAATAATATTTTCTCAAAAACTATTTTCTGAGATTGGACACTAAAGTGAATTGGTCTTGTATGGTGGAGACATAAAACGGGATTTAGAGCCAATATAACTGGGCTATCTTAATACACGAGAGGTAGACATATAATAGAGCTAAAATCACCCTAAAAACTAGGCTAATTAACATTGAATTGACAAAATAATATTTTCTCAAAAACTATTTTCTGAGATTGGACACTAAAGTGAATTGGTCTTGTATGGTGGAGACACAAAACACGATTTAGAGCCAATATAACTGGGCTATCTTAATACACGAGAGGTAGACACATAATAGAGCTAAAATCACCCTAAAAACTAGGCTAATTAACATTGAATTGACAAAATAATATTTTCTCAAAAACTATTTTCTGAGATTGGACACTAAAGTGAATTGGTCTTGTATGGTGGAGACACAAAACACGATTTAGAGCCAATATAACTGGGCTATCTTAATACACGAGAGGTAGACACATAATAGAGCTAAAATCACCCTAAAAACTAGGCTAATTAACATTGAATTGACAAAATAATATTTTCTCAAAAACTATTTTCTGAGATTGGACACTAAAGTGAATTGGTCTTGTATGGTGGAGACATAAAAACGGGATTTAGAGCCTCTATAACTGGGCTATCTTAATACACGAGAGGTAGACATATAATAGAGCTAAAATCACCCTAAAAACTAGGCTAATTAACATTGAATTGACAAAATAATATTTTCTCAAAAACTATTTTCTGAGATTGGACACTAAAGTGAATTGGTCTTGTATGGTGGAGACATAAAACGGGATTTAGAGCCAATATAACTGGGCTATCTTAATACACGAGAGGTAGACATATAATAGAGCTAAAATCACCCTAAAAACTAGGCTAATTAACATTGAATTGACAAAATAATATTTTCTCAAAAACTATTTTCTGAGATTGGACACTAAAGTGATTTGGTCTTGTATGGTGGAGACACAAAACGGGATTTAGAGCCTCTATAACTGGGCTATCTTAATACACGAGAGGTAGACATATAATAGAGCTAAAATCACCCTAAAAACTAGGCTAATTAACATTGAATTCAAAAACTATTTTCTGAGATTGGACACTAAAGTGAATTGGTCTTGTATGGTGGAGACACAAAACGGGATTTAGAGCCTCTATAACTGGGCTATCTACACGAGAGGTAGACATATAATACAGCTAAAATCACCCTAAAAACTAAGATAATTAACATTGAATTGACAAAATAATAATTTCTCAAAAACTATTTTCTGAGATTGGACACTAAAGTGATTTGGTCTTGTATGGTGGAGACACAAAACGGGATTTAGAGCCAATATAACTGGGCTATCTACATGAGAGGTAGACATATAATAGAGCTAAAATCACCCTAAAAACTAAGATAATTAACATTGAATTGACAAAATAATATAAACGGGATTTAGAGCCTCTATAACTGGGCTATCTTAATACAAGAGAGGTAGACACATAATAGAGCTAAAATCACCCTAAAAACTAGGCTAATTAACATTGAATTGACAAAATAATATTTTCTCAAAAACTATTTTCTGAGATTGGACACTAAAGTGAATTGGTCTTGTATGGTGGAGACACAAAACGGGATTTAGAGCCTCTATAACTGGGCTATCTTAATACAAGAGAGGTAGACACATAATAGAGCTAAAATCACCCTAAAAACTAGGCTAATTAACATTGAATTGACAAAATAATATTTTCTCAAAAACTATTTTCTGAGATTGGACACTAAAGTGAATTGGTCTTGTATGGTGGAGACATAAAAAACGGGATTTAGAGCCTCTATAACTGGGCTATCATAATACATGAGAGGTAGACATATAATAGAGCTAAAATCACCCTAAAAACTAGGCTAATTAACATTGAATTGACAAAATAATATTTTCTCAAAAACTATTTTCTGAGATTGGACACTAAAGTGAATTGGTCTTGTATGGTGGAGACATAAAACGGGATTTAGAGCCTCTATAACTGGGCTATCTTAATACAAGAGAGGTAGACACATAATAGAGCTAAAATCACCCTAAAAACTAGGCTAATTAACATTGAATTGACAAAATAATATTTTCTCAAAAACTATTTTCTGAGATTGGACACTACAGTGAATTGGTCTTGTATGGTGGAGACACAAAACGGGATTTAGAGCCAATATAACTGGGCTATCTTAATACACGAGAGGTAGACATATAATAGAGCTAAAATCACCCTAAAAACTAGGCTAATTAACATTGAATTGACAAAATAATATTTTCTCAAAAACTATTTTCTGAGATTGGACACTAAAGTGAATTGGTCTTGTATGGTGGAGACATAAAAACGGGATTTAGAGCCTCTATAACTGGGCTATCTACATACACGAGAGGTAGACATATAATAGAGCTAAAATCACCCTAAAAACTAGGCTAATTAACATTGAATTGACAAAATAATATTTTCTCAAAAACTATTTTCTGAGATTGGACACTAAAGTGAATTGGTCTTGTATGGTGGAGACATAAAAACGGGATTTAGAGCCTCTATAACTGGGCTATCTTAATACACGAGAGGTAGACATATAATAGAGCTAAAATCACCCTAAAAACTAGGCTAATTAACATTGAATTGACAAAATAATATTTTCTCAAAAACTATTTTCTGAGATTGGACACTAAAGTGAATTGGTCTTGTATGGTGGAGACATAAAACGGGATTTAGAGCCAATATAACTGGGCTATCTTAATACAAGAGAGGTAGACATATAATAGAGCTAAAATCACCCTAAAAACTAGGCTAATTAACATTGAATTGACAAAATAATAATTTCTCAAAAACTATTTTCTGAGATTGGACACTAAAGTGAATTGGTCTTGTATGGTGGAGACACAAAACACGATTTAGAGCCTCTATAACTGGGCTATCTTAATACACGAGAGGTAGACATATAATAGAGCTAAAATCACCCTAAAAACTAGGCTAATTAACATTGAATTGACAAAATAATATTTTCTCAAAAACTATTTTCTGAGATTGGACACTAAAGTGAATTGGTCTTGTATGGTGGAGACACAAAACACGATTTAGAGCCAATATGACTGGGCTATCTTAATACACGAGAGGTAGACATATAATAGAGCTAAAATCACCCTAAAAACTAGTCTAATTAACATTGAATTGACAAAATAATATTTTCTCAAAAACTATTTTCTGAGATTGGACACTAAAGTGAATTGGTCTTGTATGGTGGAGACACAAAACGGGATTTAGAGCCTCTATAACTGGGCTATCTTAATACAAGAGAGGTAGACACATAATAGAGCTAAAATCACCCTAAAAACTAGGCTAATTAACATTGAATTGACAAACTAATATTTTCTCAAAAACTATTTTCTGAGATTGGACACTAAAGTGAATTGGTCTTGTATGGTGGAGACACAAAACACGATTTAGAGCCTCTATAACTGGGCTATCTTAATACACGAGAGGTAGACATATAATAGAGCTAAAATCACCCTAAAAACTAGTCTAATTAACATTGAATTGACAAAATAATATTTTCTCAAAAACTATTTTCTGAGATTGGACACTAAAGTGATTTGGTCTTGTATGGTGGAGACATAAAAACGGGATTTAGAGCCTCTATAACTGGGCTATCTTAATACAAGAGAGGTAGACACATTATAGAGCTAAAATCACCCTAAAAACTAGGCTAATTAACATTGAATTGACAAAATAATATTTTCTCAAAAACTATTTTCTGAGATTGGACACTAAAGTGAATTGGTCTTGTATGGTGGAGACACAAAACGGGATTTAGAGCCTCTATAACTGGGCTATCTTAATACAAGAGAGGTAGACATATAATAGAGCTAAAATCACCCTAAAAACTAGGCTAATTAACATTGAATTGACAAAATAATATATTCTCAAAAACTATTTTCTGAGATTGGACACTAAAGTGAATTGGTCTTGTATGGTGGAGACACAAAACACGATTTAGAGCCAATATAACTGGGCTATCTTAATACACGAGAGGTAGACATATAATAGAGCTAAAATCACCCTAAAAACTAGGCTAATTAACATTGAATTGACAAAATAATATTTTCTCAAAAACTATTTTCTGAGATTGGACACTAAAGTGAATTGGTCTTGTATGGTGGAGACATAAAACGGGATTTAGAGCCAATATAACTGGGCTATCTTAATACACGAGAGGTAGACATATAATAGAGCTAAAATCACCCTAAAAACTAGGCTAATTAACATTGAATTGACAAAATAATAATTTCTCAAAAACTATTTTCTGAGATTGGACACTAAAGTGAATTGGTCTTGTATGGTGGAGACATAAAACGGGATTTAGAGCCAATATAACTGGGCTATCTTAATACACGAGAGGTAGACATATAATAGAGCTAAAATCACCCTAAAAACTAGGCTAATTAACATTGAATTGACAAAATAATATTTTCTCAAAAACTATTTTCTGAGATTGGACACTAAAGTGAATTAATGGTCTTGTATGGTGGAGACACAAAACACGATTTAGAGCCTCTATAACTGGGCTATCTTAATACATGAGAGGTAGACATATAATAGAGCTAAAATCACCCTAAAAACTAGGCTAATTAACATTGAATTGACAAAATAATATTTTCTCAAAAACTATTTTCTGAGATTGGACACTAAAGTGAATTAATGGTCTTGTATGGTGGAGACACAAAACGGGATTTAGAGCCAATATAACTGTGCTATCTTAATACATGAGAGGTAGACATATAATAGAGCTAAAATCACCCTAAAAACTAGGCTAATTAACATTGAATTGACAAAATAATAATTTCTCAAAAACTATTTTCTGAGATTGGACACTAAAGTGAATTGGTCTTGTATGGTGGAGACATAAAACGGGATTTAGAGCCTCTATAACTGGGCTATCTTAATACATGAGAGGTAGACACATAATAGAGCTAAAATCACCCTAAAAACTAGGCTAATTAACATTGAATTGACAAAATAATATTTTCTCAAAAACTATTTTCTGAGATTGGACACTAAAGTGAATTGGTCTTGTATGGTGGAGACATAAAACGGGATTTAGAGCCTCTATAACTGGGCTATCTTAATACATGAGAGGTAGACATATAATAGAGCTAAAATCACCCTAAAAACTAGGCTAATTAACATTGAATTGACAAAATAATATTTTCTCAAAAACTATTTTCTGAGATTGGACACTAAAGTGAATTGGTCTTGTATGGTGGAGACATAAAACGGGATTTAGAGCCTCTATAACTGGGCTATCTTAATACACGAGAGGTAGACATATAATACAGCTAAAATCACCCTAAAAACTAGGCTAATTAACATTGAATTGACAAAATAATATTTTCTCAAAAACTATTTTCTGAGATTGGACACTAAAGTGATTTGGTCTTGTATGGTGGAGACATAAAAACGGATTTAGAGCCTCTATAACTGGGCTATCTTAATACATGAGAGGTAGACATATAATAGAGCTAAAATCACCCTAAAAACTAGTCTAATTAACATTGAATTGACAAAATAATATTTTCTCAAAAACTATTTTCTGAGATTGGACACTAAAGTGAATTGGTCTTGTATGGTGGAGACATAAAAACGGTATTTAGAGCCTCTATAACTGGGCTATCTTAATACACGAGAGGTAGACATATAATACAGCTAAAATAACCCTAAAAACTAGGCTAATTAACATTGAATTGACAAAATAATATTTTCTCAAAACTATTTTCTGAGATTGGACACTAAAGTGATTTGGTCTTGCATGGTGGAGACATAAAAACGGGATTTAGAGCCTCTATAACTGGGCTATCTTAATACACGAGAGGTAGACATATAATACAGCTAAAATCACCCTAAAAACTAGGCGAATTAACATTGAATTGACAAATAATATTTTCTCAAAACTATTTTCTGAGATTGGACACTAAAGTGAATTGGTCTTGTATGGTGGAGACATAAAAACGGGATTTAGAGCCTCTATAACTGGGCTATCTTAATACACGAGAGGTAGACATATAATACAGCTAAAATCACCCTAAAAACTAGGCTAATTAACATTGAATTGACAAAATAATATTTTCTCAAAAACTATTTTCTGAGATTGGACACTAAAGTGAATTGGTCTTGTATGGTGGAGACATAAAACGGGATTTAGAGCCTCTATACTGGGCTATCTTAATACATGAGAGGTAGACATATAATAGAGCTAAAATCACCCTAAAAACTAGGCTAATTAACATTGAATTGACAAAATAATATTTTCTCAAAAACTATTTTCTGAGATTGGACACTAAAGTGAATTGGTCTTGTATGGTGGAGACACAAAACGGGATTTAGAGCCTCTATAACTGGGCTATCTTAATACAAGAGAGGTAGACATATAATAGAGCTAAAATCACCCTAAAAACTAGGCTAATTAACATTGAATTGACAAAATAATATATTCTCAAAAACTATTTTCTGAGATTGGACACTAAAGTGAATTGGTCTTGTATGGTGGAGACACAAAACACGATTTAGAGCCAATATAACTGGGCTATCTTAATACACGAGAGGTAGACATATAATAGAGCTAAAATCACCCTAAAAACTAGGCTAATTAACATTGAATTGACAAAATAATATTTTCTCAAAAACTATTTTCTGAGATTGGACACTAAAGTGAATTGGTCTTGTATGGTGGAGACATAAAACGGGATTTAGAGCCAATATAACTGGGCTATCTTAATACACGAGAGGTAGACATATAATAGAGCTAAAATCACCCTAAAAACTAGGCTAATTAACATTGAATTGACAAAATAATATTTCTCAAAAACTATTTTCTGAGATTGGACACTAAAGTGAATTGGTCTTGTATGGTGGAGACATAAAACGGGATTTAGAGCCAATATAACTGGGCTATCTTAATACACGAGAGGTAGACATATAATAGAGCTAAAATCACCCTAAAAACTAGGCTAATTAACATTGAATTGACAAAATAATATTTTCTCAAAACTATTTTCTGAGATTGGACACTAAAGTGAATTAATGGTCTTGTATGGTGGAGACACAAAACACGATTTAGAGCCTCTATAACTGGGCTATCTTAATACTACATGAGAGGTAGACATATAATAGAGCTAAAATCACCCTAAAAACTAGGCTAATTAACATTGAATTGACAAAATAATATTTTCTCAAAAACTATTTTCTGAGATTGGACACTAAAGTGAATTAATGGTCTTGTATGGTGGAGACACAAAACGGGATTTAGAGCCAATATAACTGTGCTATCTTAATACATGAGAGGTAGACATATAATAGAGCTAAAATCACCCTAAAAACTAGGCTAATTAACATTGAATTGACAAAATAATAATTTCTCAAAAACTATTTTCTGAGATTGGACACTAAAGTGAATTGGTCTTGTATGGTGGAGACATAAAACGGGATTTAGAGCCTCTATAACTGGGCTATCTTAATACATGAGAGGTAGACACATAATAGAGCTAAAATCACCCTAAAAACTAGGCTAATTAACATTGAATTGACAAAATAATATTTTCTCAAAAACTATTTTCTGAGATTGGACACTAAAGTGAATTGGTCTTGTATGGTGGAGACATAAAACGGGATTTAGAGCCTCTATAACTGGGCTATCTTAATACATGAGAGGTAGACATATAATAGAGCTAAAATCACCCTAAAAACTAGGCTAATTAACATTGAATTGACAAAATAATATTTTCTCAAAAACTATTTTCTGAGATTGGACACTAAAGTGAATTGGTCTTGTATGGTGGAGACATAAAACGGGATTTAGAGCCTCTATAACTGGGCTATCTTAATACACGAGAGGTAGACATATAATACAGCTAAAATCACCCTAAAAACTAGGCTAATTAACATTGAATTGACAAAATAATATTTTCTCAAAAACTATTTTCTGAGATTGGACACTAAAGTGATTTGGTCTTGTATGGTGGAGACATAAAAACGGGATTTAGAGCCTCTATAACTGGGCTATCTTAATACATGAGAGGTAGACATATAATAGAGCTAAAATCACCCTAAAAACTAGTCTAATTAACATTGAATTGACAAAATAATATTTTCTCAAAAACTATTTTCTGAGATTGGACACTAAAGTGAATTGGTCTTGTATGGTGGAGACATAAAACGGTATTTAGAGCCTCTATAACTGGGCTATCTTAATACACGAGAGGTAGACATATAATACAGCTAAAATAACCCTAAAAACTAGGCTAATTAACATTGAATTGACAAAATAATATTTTCTCAAAACTATTTTCTGAGATTGGACACTAAAGTGATTTGGTCTTGCATGGTGGAGACATAAAAACGGGATTTAGAGCCTCTATAACTGGGCTATCTTAATACACGAGAGGTAGACATATAATACAGCTAAAATCACCCTAAAAACTAGGCGAATTAACATTGAATTGACAAAATAATATTTTCTCAAAAACTATTTTCTGAGATTGGACACTAAAGTGAATTGGTCTTGTATGGTGGAGACATAAAAACGGGATTTAGAGCCTCTATAACTGGGCTATCTTAATACACGAGAGGTAGACATATAATACAGCTAAAATCACCCTAAAAACTAGGCTAATTAACATTGAATTGACAAAATAATATTTTCTCAAAAACTATTTTCTGAGATTGGACACTAAAGTGAATTGGTCTTGTATGGTGGAGACATAAAACGGGATTTAGAGCCTCTATAACTGGGCTATCTTAATACATGAGAGGTAGACATATAATAGAGCTAAAATCACCCTAAAAACTAGGCTAATTAACATTGAATTGACAAAATAATATTTTCTCAAAAACTATTTTCTGAGATTGGACACTAAAGTGATTTGGTCTTGTATGGTGGAGACACAAAACGGGATTTAGAGCCTCTATAACTGGGCTATCTACACGAGAGGTAGACATATAATAGAGCTAAAATCACCCTAAAAACTAGGCTAATTAACATTGAATTGACAAAATAATAATTTCTCAAAAACTATTTTCTGAGATTGGACACTAAAGTGATTTGGTCTTGTATGGTGGAGACATAAAACGGGATTTAGAGCCTCTATAACTGGGCTATCTACACGAGAGGTAGACATATAATACAGCTAAAATCACCCTAAAAACTAAGATAATTAACATTGAATTGACAAAATAATAATTTCTCAAAAACTATTTTCTGAGATTGGACACTAAAGTGATTTGGTCTTGTATGGTGGAGACACAAAACGGGATTTAGAGCCTCTATAACTGGGCTATCTACACGAGAGGTAGACATATAATACAGCTAAAATCACCCTGAAAACTAAGATAATTAACATTGAATTGACAAAATAATAATTTCTCAAAAACTATTTTCTGAGATTGGACACTAAAGTGATTTGGTCTTGTATGGTGGAGACACAAAACGGGATTTAGAGCCTCTATAACTGGGCTATCTACACGAGAGGTAGACATATAATACAGCTAAAATCACCCTAAAAACTAAGATAATTAACATTGAATTGACAAAATAATAATTTCTCAAAAACTATTTTCTGAGATTGGACACTAAAGTGATTTGGTCTTGTATGGTGGAGACACAAAACGGGATTTAGAGCCTCTATAACTGGGCTATCTACACGAGAGGTAGACATATAATAGAGCTAAAATCACCCTAAAAACTAGGCTAATTAACATTGAATTGACAAAATAATAATTTCTCAAAAACTATTTTCTGAGATTGGACACTAAAGTGATTTGGTCTTGTATGGTGGAGACATAAAACGGGATTTAGAGCCTCTATAACTGGGCTATCTTAATACATGAGAGGTAGACATATAATAGAGCTAAAATCACCCTAAAAACTAAGATAATTAACATTGAATTGACAAAATAATAATTTCTCAAAAACTATTTTCTGAGATTGGACACTAAAGTGATTTGGTCTTGTATGGTGGAGACACAAAACGGGATTTAGAGCCTCTATAACTGGGCTATCTACACGAGAGGTAGACATATAATAGAGCTA
Organism: Lithodes maja; assembly: GCA_037953745.1. NCBI lineage: Eukaryota > Metazoa > Arthropoda > Malacostraca > Decapoda > Lithodidae > Lithodes > Lithodes maja. Next base: position 1,714 of record JBAKBP010020912.1, on the reverse strand, counting down.
AAATCACCCTAAAAACTAAGATAATTAACATTGAATTGACAAAATAATAATTTCTCAAAAACTATTTTCTGAGATTGGACACTAAAGTGATTTGGCCTTGTATGGTGGAGACACAAAACGGGATTTAGAGCCTCTATAACTGGGCTATCTACACGAGAGGTAGACATATAATACAGCTAAAATCACCCTAAAAACTAGGCTAATTAACATTGAATTGACAAAAAAATAATTTCTCAAAAACTATTTTCTGAGATTGGACACTAAAGTGAATTGGTCTTGTATGGTGGAGACACAAAACGGGATTTAGAGCCAATATAACTGGGCTATCTACACGAGAGGTAGACATATAATAGAGCTAAAATCACCCTAAAAACTAAGATAATTAACATTGAATTGACAAAATAATAATTTCTCAAAAACTATTTTCTGAGATTGGACACTAAAGTGAATTGGTCTTGTATGGTGGAGACACAAAACGGGATTTAGAGCCTCTATAACTGGGCTATCTACACGAGAGGTAGACATATAATAGAGCTAAAATCACCCTAAAAACTAGGCTAATTAACATTGAATTGACAAAATAATATTTTCTCAAAAACTATTTTCTGAGATTGGACACTAAAGTGAATTGGTCTTGTATGGTGGAGACATAAAACGGGATTTAGAGCCTCTATAACTGGGCTACCTACACGAGAGGTAGACATATAATAGATCTAAAATCACCCTAAAAACTAAGATAATTAACATTGAATTGACAAAATAATATTTTCTCAAAAACTATTTTCTGAGATTGGACACTAAAGTGAATTGGTCTTGTATGGTGGAGACATAAAACGGGATTTAGAGCCTCTATAACTGGGCTACCTACACGAGAGGTAGACATATAATAGAGCTAAAATCACCCTAAAAACTAGGCTAATTAACATTGAATTGACAAAATAATATTTTCTCAAAAACTATTTTCTGAGATTGGACACTAAAGTGAATTGGTCTTGTATGGTGGAGACATAAAACGGGATTTAGAGCCTCTATAACTGGGCTATCTACACGAGAGGTAGACATATAATAGAGCTAAAATCACCCTAAAAACTAGGCTAATTAACATTGAATTGACAAAATAATATTTTCTCAAAAACTATTTTCTGAGATTGGACACTAAAGTGAATTGGTCTTGTATGGTGGAGACATAAAACGGGATTTAGAGCCTCTATAACTGGGCTATCTACACGAGAGGTAGACATATAATAGAGCTAAAATCACCCTAAAAACTAGGCTAATTAACATTGAATTGACAAAATAATATTTTCTCAAAAACTATTTTCTGAGATTGGACACTAAAGTGAATTGGTCTTGTATGGTGGAGACATAAAACGGGATTTAGAGCCTCTATAACTGGGCTATCTACACGAGAGGTAGACATATAATAGAGCTAAAATCACCCTAAAAACTAGGCTAATTAACATTGAATTGACAAAATAATATTTTCTCAAAAACTATTTTCTGAGATTGGACACTAAAGTGAATTGGTCTTGTATGGTGGAGACATAAAATGGGATTTAGAGCCTCTATAACTGGGCTATCTTACACGAGAGGTAGACATATAATGAGCTAAAATCACCCTAAAAACTAGGCTAATTAACATTGAATTGACAAAATAATATTTTCTCAAAAACTATTTTCTGAGATTGGACACTAAAGTGAATTGGTCTTGTAT
>JBAKBP010020911.1:0-41651 GCA_037953745.1 Lithodes maja | reverse complement strand
TATCATTATGTATTTTGTTTTCTTCTAAGTCAACGAGTTCTATTTTATATCATTAGATATAAGTATTGTGTGTGGGACTTGTATGTAATGATGAGGGGAGAGATATTACGTGGCGTGGGATTAGTGAGTACGCCACGCGGGCCGGTAGGCCTAATTCCCTCCTTCCTCCTCCCTTCCTCCCTTTCAGCGCGTGGGAAGTTCTTTGTCAATCCCAGATTGAGAGAGTATATGACGTCATGATTGCCAGTGGGCGGTCCTTAAGTAGTTTGAGATATGCCGCTAGAGGGCCGAGTATAAAAAGAGAGGTTTTTGCCACCATGCTTCAGAACTCATCAGGCAAAGCGACTTCTCATATCCCTTGCAACTATCCATATTCTTCCGACTGATGTGAACTTTCTCTACTCTCTGAACAGCCTATCTTCTACTCTTCTCGTCCCTGTGTAACCTCCATGACCCCTTTGGTGCAGATTTAGTCAGCCAAAGTATTATCGCTTGAGTTCTCACGAGATAAGTGCCTGTTAGATAGCCTATTTTTGGAAGGGTTAACTAGAATAGGATTGATTAATGTTTGTTGCACTCGTATATGTATTTCCCTGTGTACTATTATTCATGTTCCTGTTTTCTGCTGGTTTAGGTAATGCTAGACTGGGATAGGGTTCCTCGAGTTGTGATTTCCTATGAGTGCTAGGTTGGTTGAACCAGCACAATTGCAACGGAGACGTGGGAAGCCTAGGGGGTCTTTTTGATTGTGTACCGTGGGAGTTTAGCACTGTGTTGCGAGTGAGGGCTTTTGCCTGTGCCACCCAACACTGTGCTATCTCATTTGCTTGACTTTGAGAGGATCGCCAGGAGAGAACCAGATACTAGTGATCTGGATCTCTCAAGAGAGCATCCCGTCAATTACCGTAATTTGGCCGCACAGTCTTAAGGACCTCGCTAGGCTACGAGCCGCTTGCTCAGCCATTGTCTCTTAACCTTAGATATCCCAGCTAGACTTTGCTCGACCAGCAGATACAGCATAGTATTGAAGCTTCTCCTTATGTATATTATTGTTTAAGCACTATTGATTTCATGTGTGGCACGCTTAGCTACTTCAGAGATTAGTGGCCCACGAGCACAATCTTAGTAGGCTATTGCCAGTGCATTGTCGGAGTACTTCTTCTTAATGTTTGCCATATCCTATTGCTTATTCTTATAATTCTTCTTATGTCAATTTAAAGCCTTTAATTACCAGTGAGTTATTCATTAAATTGCTGTTCAAAATCCGATACTTACTTCTTATGAGTATTCGAGAAGCATCTAACTTATCAGAAGATTCCTTGCTTGATGCTCGAGGACTATTGTTTAACGTAACGTAATAGTGCCGATCCGAAGTAGAGGGTGGAGGACTTCTTAAGTTCTTAGTTCAAGGGTGGATTACTTCGGCTTCGGCCAACACTATTCTTTAGTGTTGTAGTACTTTCTTCTTTGTTTGATTGTTGACCAGACTAGATAACTCCCGTCTTGCTATTAGTCTGTTGTGTGAAACGCTAGTACCGAGTTCTTGTATACCCCGTTATAGCAGATAGAACTCTGGAGGGTAGTGGCGTTTTTTGTTCGGCTGGCAGTACTCTGGGGTTGGGATCGTGTGTTTCCGTTGTGGCAGCGAGCCATACTCGAGTCCTGTGTAAGAGCCCTAGTGTACCCGAGTGCCCGGTCGTAACAGGGCTTATTTTTTTTAGTATCAGTTGCCCTTGTTAAATTCACTGAGAAACTTTGGTATCCTAAACATGGTCACAGAAGCTCTGAAAATGACTCTACTACATACAGAAAAAACAACTACATGAAAGTATATGACATCCTGTGTCTAGACTTGGAGACAGGGGCAGTTAGTTAATCCCTGCCAATCCCCAGTTAGTCCATGAGCCAAGACCCGAATTTTGGGATATCGGTACCACCCGGGGTGACTAATTCTCTTAGGTGTTTTTAGCTTGCTACATGTCTCTAGTTTATGTTTTGATATGATAGCCCTTGCACATTGGTAGCTTAATGGTCGTTATCACTTCTTGAATAGACATACCCTACCGAAAATTCCGAATTTTTTTAAAATGTCAAATTTGGGGACAGGAATGCCTAAATGTCAACAAAATGCATATAGTAATTGTCACATTTAATACAAGTCCTGTAAATACACACTAAGCATGCCATGGGCTTGTACATACTATTATGGCAAATTACTACTCCTAAATATCATCTACATCAGACTCGGAATCTGACTGTTGTGCCACCGGCTCTTCTTCAATAGCCGTGTTCTGACATGTCTGTAACCTGCACATGTCCGTGCATTTTAGACCATTGCTGAGGCAAGTACACTTAGGGAGTTCGCATGACCGCACACACTTGCAAGACAGTAGCTGCATAACAGCATCTGGTGCTGGTGAGCCTCGCATCCAGTTGACGGCAAGCTTACCGTCCTCATCTGTCATCCAACCGCAGTCTGTTGGGTTCGCAACAAATGGCTGGCTCTGAAGACTTCTCCTCCAGATCGCAGCCTGGTAGTTTGCACGCAGTGCATGCATGAAGAGGCAGTCCTCACAAGGAGGGAGTTGACTTGACTCTACCTCTCCACGTCTTGCACAGAACAGCTCATACCGAAGCTTGTTTACCTTAGTTGTGTGGGTAGATGGTAGGTACATGTGGCAGGTGATTTCCTGTAGCTTCTCAAAGAGTTCAGGAGACACTTCCCATGAGCGTCCAAGTTCGTGAAAAGCATCCTGGTATGTCTTGTCCATCTTCACCTGCTTGAGTGTCGTCATCTTCCCTCGGCCAGCGAATGCACTGACGGTATCACAGCCTGTAAAGGCATGCATACCAATCAATGAATCACACACGCTGCCTCCCAGTGTGTGGCTCAGTGTGGTAATATCCAGGAATCTTGTCCGGTTCTTCGTCCCGCACTTCTGGAACAGATGGGATGGGATCTTGTGGCACATGCCAAGACACAACACCATGACGTCTGTATCTTCTGCAGTGATGATGACAGACTTGTTCCCAGATTCTGCTGCATGAAGTGCATGGAGAAGAAGGCGTGTGTCTGCTTCTTCTTGAGTTGACTTAAGCTCAGGAGCCTCTTCCCACTGCTCTTTGGTGATCTTGAAGCAGCGCTGCTCACATGTGACATACAGCTCCTTGTCCTTGAGCTTCTCCCTGTGCTGTGGTGCCTTCCATTCTTCTACCAAGAACTTGATAAGACTTGCCTTGTTGGAGGAACTACCGAGTAACTTTCTCCACTGCTGGATGTTGTGCCCAGGTTGAATGTTCTTGAAATGAATTCCTGTGCCTGCACTTCTTTTGGCTCGTTCTGCATCCTTGATGGATGTCTCCTTGTAGATATCAAACACAACATCAATGCGCCTGCTCTTAGCACCTTCATGAACAGCGTGACTCAGTGCTGTACCTGCAAGCTGTGAAAAAGTTTTGTCGTTTCCCTTCAGTTTGTGGACCAGGCTCATCCCATCAATTATGGTAGCAGAGGGCTCGGGTATCACTTCTGCAGGAGAAACATTCCTCTCTAACTCCTTTGCTAGGGCAGCCTTGTTGGTCTTGCGGAGAGACCCATCACCGCTGGCAAGTGCCCAAGGCAAAGGCCCAAGGGGATGAGCCAAGACATCACTCATTTTGAGCTTTCTGTTCTCGGCAACAAGGATCATCTGGCCAAATAGGTTCCTGTCAGCCTTTAAGATAGCCTCCTTGGCATGGTCTTGTGAGCGTGGCTTCATTCTGATGTTAGTGAACGTTCTCAGTTTCGTCTTCGTCATCGTGTCATGAAACTGTATAGTTGGCGTATCGATCTCCAGGCGCTCTTCCTTGAAGGCTTGATATGCATCCTCTCCTATTCTGTAGGCCCCTAGAAGGTCTTTGACAACTTCTGGTGGTGCCATAGTCGCAGTTGACAAACTGACAAGATCTTCTTGCTCTGCGTTGAAGGGGTTCAACCAGCTGGTCTCCATCAGTTGAACTAAAGATTGGACATCGGCCTCATCTCTTCTAATCCTGGCCATCTGTAGGTCTGGGTGGCTGAAGTCAGTATACTTTTGGCCTACTACCATAGTCCTGAGCTGCCTTAAGTACCTGCTGCGATACTCCGATGTCAGGTAGTACCTGGCGACAGCTCCGCCTTTCAGGCTGAAGCCTTTTGTGCCCCCTGGTGTCTGGGTGTCTTTGTTGATCGTCTCTTCGATTGTCTGGTCCACAGGGATCCGTCCAAAGGGATTCTTGCTACCGATCTGGACCGAAAAGCCACCTTGCATGAAGTGTTCATGGACCTCTGGGTGTTCAATGGGCAGTCGAGACATCAAGGCATAGTAGTAGGTTAGGAACCGGGCATAGTTCACTTTGTCATAGGCAAAACACCACGGTATCATCTGTCGGATTGCTCCTAGGTGGAGCATCCAGTTGCCTTCTCTGGAGGCTCGAATTAAGTCCAGCATGATCTCAACCATGTCCAGGTATGACATCCAGAATGCTGAGAGGTTGTGTTCATCTCTGAGGGTCTCAAGATAAACTTGGAAAAGCTTCATGATATGTGTGCATGATTCACTCTCCATCAGCTCTTGAAAGAGTCCCTGAGACACATTGCTGTGAAAGCTGTTGATGTCCTTCAGTGTTTCATCTAGATGGTGTATGTCCCTTGAATGGTTTTCTTCTAGCCATGAAAGGAAGCCTTTCCATGCAAGCCTCATCAGTGCTTCATACACAAGCTTGTGTAGTCTCACTGCTCTGTTGTACCTCTTGCCGTTCATCACTCCTGACACTGATCCTTCTGCGATGATACCTGATTCCACACACAGATCTCTAAGACCTGCATCTTGAAACCTCTTTCCTATGGTGGAGATGAGATTACAGATTGTGTGGAAGACGCCCATCCTGATGATAATGTTCTTGAACTTCTCTTGTTTCCAGATAACTTCGGCAGCTTTGGCATAGAGTGCTTGATCAAACACGCACACAATCTTGTTAAGCTGTAAGGACTGCATGATAGCATGCGTTTGTTCCAAGATTTCATTAACGGTGGACATTTCTGTTGCGGGAGCATTGATAGTGGGCAGGTAGCTTACAGTGTCCTGAACCACTGCAATGTCTCTGCGCATTTTGATGTTGAACCCAGTCCAACTGCTGATGGACTGGTCCTCATGGTCTGACATTCGAGTAAGAAGCCAGATATGGTTCTTTGTCTTTGAATCCTGGACTTCCTTGGTAGTGTCGACATACGCAGTCTCAATCCTAGGTGGCCCTGCCCGCCGCCCAACATTGTATATTGGCAGCATTGATGATGTCTGAGTGATGCTTCTTATCTTGGACTTGGTAATCTCTGGCAGGACTTTCTCTGGCACAGAGCCTGCAACCTTGGACTGGACAGCAATGCCATTGACTCTATGAGAAGTACCTGCTCCACTTAGGGTCTCTTCAAGTCGGTCAATGTTATCCCAGGCCAGGGTTGTGAACACACCAGGGTAGATGTTTGCTGGCAGTGGAATGTCATCCTTTGAGCATTCCAGCTTCTGGATACAAAGGGCTGTATCGATCTCCTCAAACATTGAGTAAGACACACAGTGACCAAGACGATTCAGAGTTCGGATCAGTTCTGTGTTTCCTGTCAAAGACTTTACAGCATTGGTCAGCAGTACGTGCTTGGGTGGTTTTGTCTTGCCACTGGTAACAGCAAAGACCAAGTCACTGCCAAAGGAAGTGGCAAGACGTTGAGCTCTTTCAGAGGGAGTTTCACACTCACACTCTCCTGTCAGCAGGGTGTGCAGGAATTGAGTGACTGCTGCAGGAATGACATTCTGATCTGTATCGGGAGGCCATGGCTGACTCACATCTTGTTTATTGATCTCATTCCTCAGCTGCATTCCTGCTTTGGTTAAGACATCTTCAGAGTTAGCTGCTCTTGCTTCTTGCAGGTCTTTTGCCATTTTGTGTGCTTGCCGGGCAAGGTCGTCCATTGAGAGGCTGCGTGGATAGATTAGAAGCTTTCCTTTCTCATCTGGGACAAAGCGTAGTGATTCTCCAAACTCGGTTTCAATCTTTCGGCGAACATGTTTCTTTGTCGCTGGTTTCAGTTGGATAATACCACGGGACATCATGGATCTCTCAAGCCTAGATGTGAGGTTTGTCATAGGCAGTACCTCTGGGTTGGGGAATAATTTGGTCCTTATATACAAGCAGAGTTCCTCGAGGGCTTCTGTCTCAACCTCTTCGTAGCGTGCTTCCTCGCTTTCTTCCTGATTTTCACCTGCACCCGACCTGGCGGCCGCTGGGAAATCATCTTTTGTGAAGAGTTTGTAGCACGACTTGTGGTAGTGACCCTCTGCAGCAACAAGGTCTCTGCTAACTAAACCAAGGATTCTCTGGTTGAGTTTCCTTATTGCTGCTCTGCGAATCTTCTCATCTGCTCGTAGCTCAACACACTGTATGAGTGGCTCCCTTGTCTTTGTTGTTTTTATGTACTTGCTTGACTTCTCGCAGAAGATACATCCTTTGGCATACACCCTGCTAGTACTAGGGGCATCCCTTGATGCCCTCCTCCTGGGGTCGACGCTTGCTGATTCTATCTTGACACCCTTGGCAAGGATAGAATCCAGTGACTTCTTCATTGTAAAGAGACTACGACATTTACGGTGATAATGTATGTGTGGTATTCCTCCTTCTTCAAGGCCCTTGGCTGCTTCCAGGACTGGATCATGCTGCCTGATTTCTGCAGCCCTGAGCAATGTGTTCCAGGAGTCCAAATCCTGTGGTGACACCAGAGCATCGCTGTCATCATCAGAGCAGTGGATGATACAGTCGATCCGTGCTCTCTTCCTCGCAGATGGTTCCATCCTGCCGTCAAACAGTCGACACACACCTGCAAAAAATATCACCATTAAACCATGAACAAACAAACACATTACATGGAAACCACTCTACATATGTTTGCTCCTTCCAATAATAAATTATCCCCAAAATATAACCAAAAATCCCCAAATATGAAATAAACCCCTAAATATGGAGAAACTTGAAATACACATCGGAATAATTCTTGTAGAGAATCAAATAAGCTACAAGAGCTGTTAGAATATATTTTTCAATGTTCCCCATATTTAAGGATTTATTCTAGATTTAGAGGAAAATACCCAAAATATAGAGTATATTCCGAAATATGAGGAAATTTGAAAAATACCTAGGAACAACTCTGGTAGAGAATATAATTCTACATAGGTGTTCAAAGTTTCGCGATGATTGTGTGATGGATTTTAAAGAAAATGAGGAAAACGCCGAGTGTCACGCTAAAAATCTTTATTTTTGGGTAGCGCCCCTATTGCATCAAAAAAATTAGACTAAGCTACCAGTGCGAGAAGGCTATCATATCTTAATGTACTTACAGTCACTCTATAAACATTTTAGTACCATTCGTGTTTAGTCACCCCAGGTGGTACCGATATCTGGCCTGGCTCATGGACTAATATATATATATTGTATGTCAGCCTCAATCAATGCTGCTACTATGTTCTATACTATTATATATATATATATATTGTATGTCAGCCTCAATCAATCCTGCTGCTATGTTCTATACTATTAAATCACAAACCATGAATATTGTATAAAGACTCAATTAACGGCCTTGTATACTGTAGTCTTAGTATGGGGAATACTCCATATTTATCCTATGTGTACGAAGGAGACAAATGGCAATGCTGCCTATAACAAGTGTCCCCCATAAACTGGAAAGAGTGACTGAGAGCCAAATTCCAGGTATGTTAGAGTCAAAATGTCTGAACACACGGAGCTTGAAGCAGTTTAAATCATAGGAAGGAATTGCATAACTTAATATCTATATAATCATTATATATATATATATATGTGTGTGTGTCACATAATTTATTATACATGTGAGTCACACAAATACATTTGTTTACCCTCGCCCAGGATCAAACCACGGACAGTCAGGATGAGAGTTCATGCTTTTACCCAATCCACCATGATATGATATAACCTAGTTAACCATTTCCTTATATTTATATATTTTGGAAATGGAGATGTCGTACTTGAAGGAAATACTCCATTCCATATTTAGTCATAGGACCCATTTTGAAGAGCTCACATACGAGGAATTTTCACAACTTTACCCACGCAACTCGGGTTGGATTGATTTTAATAAGTTTTCTCCAGACAAGCTCTGACTGTTCGTGCTTCTATCATGAGTGAGGGTAACAACATTTATCATATTTAGTGTCAAACTATTTACAACAATAACTAATACCCTTTCAATTATAGCTAGACTATCCCAGACAATTATAATTAACTTAGGAATGATCTGTTTATGTCAAAATAACGTTCAAGGTCTATGTTTTGAACCCTTTTCCTATGTGAGAATCTACAGTCATGAACACCAATAAGTTTACACTCATTTCAGTCGGTATCGAACACAAACAAGACAATACAAAGCAATCTAAGATGTGATTTTTTTGGTGCTCACAAAGAGTAGCTGGATTGACATTTGCAATTGTGATTCAAGAACGGGTAGTAACTACTACACAACTAGTGTAGTAACTATCATCACTATCGATGAGTGTTGAGGTCTTTTTTGTGCGGGAGTCATGTTCAGTGCAGGATCCGTTACCGTGTTGGCTTACCAGTTCTTCACCTCCACATCAGTGTCGGTGACGAAATCGACGACCTCTGTGACGAAATCGACGACCTCTGTGACGAAATATACGAACTTGAGGCCTGAAGTACTGCGTCACATCATCAGCCATTCTCAGGAGCGGTACGGCAACGAAGGCTGGATCAGTTTTGACCACAGCAATGCAGAGCCAAGCGAAGAGGAACCCAAGCAGAACTCCCCCCACCAGCTATAAAGACATATTACACATTTATGACGGATTATAAGTGTTGTTGTTTCATAATATACCATATACTATAAACAGCTATAAAGACATATTACTACACATGTATGACGGATTATTAGTGTTGTTGTTTCATAATATACATCCAAGCTTTGTCATTGCATTTGCTTTCTGAAGTAGCAATAACAAAAACCTAATACAATGACAATCTGCATTCAAGGAGGGCTCATACTGAGGATATTTTTAAAAATCTGAGGCTGATAAGCTTGTGGTGAGGATCGTGCGACTCTGCAATTGTACATCGTCCGATGTTAAAAAAAAAAAAAAAAAAAAAAAATGTTCATCAAATAATTCGCTCACAGGATATTTAGTGAATAGACAGAAAACACCTACATACATAAGTGTGACTATACCGGTAGTATAATACCCTAGCACTCCATACACCTGTTAGAGTGCAGCACGACAAAAACATAATTTACAGTATAATTTGATTAACCTAACATTATATATAAGTTTAGTTATTGCATATATATTTTAATTTAAGGTGACATCATATGTTTGTTTCTACGAAGTCATATGTAAAAAATAACATGACATGAAAATTGAATATGTTGGGTTATTGTGCATTACTAAGGTTATTATAGTTTATGAATCACTGTTATATAATATATACAGTATATATATGAGAGAGAGAGAGATTAAATGCAGCGCTACCAAAGGCAAATATAGCACGACACTGCTCATAATTAACAAATATAGCACGACACTGCTCATAATTAACAAATATTTGCCAATGTCTATGGTAGCGCTGCGGCTGAAGCTGCGAAGCTCGTTTTGGTGTAATTTTGAACCTATTTTCTTCTAGTTTTTGGCTGAATACATTTAATTTCACTCAGACACTTGTTTTAGCATTCAGGAGTGCCTGCATGAACCCTAATATAGTGAAAACAGACGGAAATATACCCACAGCATAAGTGTTAACAATTATATCTACAGTTGTTTTACAATTACTAGTGTATACATGTTCAATGTTTGCATATCATTTTGTTTTACACAATTATATAAAGTTCAGTTGTTGCTGTTGTTGTTGTTCCCCAAGCTACCTGGCCGAACAGCCCCAAGGCCCCGAGCAAGGCCAAGGCCATAACCGAGCGCCCCAACAGAACCCTCCCTGCCGACCACAATAAAGCCTGGGTGACCGAAGCCACTCCATGGCGGGGAGCTGAGGAGGGTGCGGAAACGCCCGGGAAACCAAAGCCCCACCCAGGGCCCTGTGCCCCTCAGCAATTATGAAGAGAAAGTTGAGGGGCAAAGGAAAAATGTGACGCTTTGGCTTCCAATCTTGGTAGATTGGGAGGTCAATCCACGGAAGAGACGCCGTCACTTGAGATCTAGAAAATAAATAAGTAAAAGGAACAGTCAGAGTAAGCTATGGGTATGGCAGAGATCGCTCAGTTCTCACTCTGATAGACCAGCCCATCACCACATGACTAGAACCCAATCCTCTCAGCATCAGCTAGGAAAGACCCTAGAAAGCCGACTTTGACGGGGGGATAACTCCCCTATTTCAACCCCTTTCGGGGTTGGGCACCCGCCCTTAAATTCAGTTAACTTCAATAGCTATATCAATCCCCAAATTATACACAAGTAACAGCCTCTCAGCTTTGTAAAACAAATATCCATACTGTAAATAAATAAATACATAATAAATATACATAAATATATAAATACAATGATGAAAAACTACATATATTATATAATAATTGTCATAACATGATGATAATAAACAAAGCGTGTAATATAGAATCAATTAAGTTATGCACAAGACCAACAACAACTCACATAAAATTATGTAATCACAGCTTTGATGATAAACATGTCCATTCTCCACTTGTACCACTTCCTCCGCAGCTTGTCTTTATACAGGGGCTTATAGCAGAGGTCCATCTCTGGTTCTATAAATATTATCACATAATACATCACACACAGCTACTAAAAAGACAATGATTAACCCCTTCTGTACCGCAACATCCTGTTCATTACGGCATCTATTATACGATTTTGTTCAGCTTAAGAAGGACGTCTACTAAATAGAAAGCTACAAACTATTTTGATGAATTCTTTTAGCAACCATAATATATCCTTTCTAAGCTTCACATAATTCTTTTAGCAACCATAATATATCCTTTCTAAGCTTCACATAATTCTTTTAGCAACCATAATATATCCTTTCTAAGCTTCACATAATTATTTTAGCAACCATAATATATCCTTTCTAAGCTTCATATAATTCTTTTAGCAACCATAATATATCCTTTCTAAGCTTCACATAATTATTTTAGCAACCATAATATATCCTTTCTAAGCTTCACATAATTCTTTTAGCAACCATAATATATCCTTTCTAAGCTTCACATAATTCTTTTAGCAACCATAATATATCCTTTCTAAGCTTCACATAATTCTTTTAGCAACCATAATATATCCTTTCTAAGCTTCACATAATTATTTTAGCAACCATAATATATCCTTTCTAAGCTTCACATAATTATTTTAGCAACCATAATATATCCTTTCTAAGCTTCACATAATTCTTTTAGCAACCATAATATATCCTTTCTAAGCTTCACATATTTTTTTTAGCAACCATAATATATCCTTTCTAAGCTTCACATAATTTTTTTAGCAACCATAATATATCCTTCCTAAGCTTCACATAATTCTTTTAGCAACCATAATATATCCTTCCTAAGTTTCACATAATTCTGTTAGCAACCATAATATATCCTTTCTAAGCTTCACATAATTCTTTTTAGCAACCATAATATATCCTTCCTAAGCTTCACATAATTCTTTTAGCAACCATAATATATCCTTTCTAAGCTTCACATAATTCTTTTAGCAACCATAATATATCCTTCCTAAGCTTCACATAATTCTTTTAGCAACCATAATATATCCTTTCTAAGCTTCACATAATTATTTTAGCAACCATAATATATCCTTTCTAAGCTTCACATAATTCTTTTAGCAACCATAATATATCCTTTCTAAGCTTCACATAATTCCTTTAGCAACCATAATATATCCTTCCTAAGCTTCACATAATTCTTTTAGCAACCATAATATATCCTTTCTAAGCTTCACATAATTATTTTAGCAACCATAATATATCCTTTCTAAGCTTCACATAATTCTTTTAGCAATCATAATATATCCTTTCTAAGCTTCACATAATTCTTTTAGCAACCATAATATATCCTTTCTAAGCTTCACATAATTCTTTTAGCAACCATAATATATCCTTTCTAAGCTTCACATAATTTTTTTAGCAACCATAATATATCCTTTCTAAGCTTCACATAATTATTTTAGCAACCATAATATATCCTTTCTAAGCTTCACATAATTCTTTTAGCAACCATAATATATCCTTTCTAAGCTTCACATAATTCTTTTAGCAACCATAATATATCCTTTCTAAGCTTCACATAATTCTTTTAGCAACCATAATATATCCTTTCTAAGATTCACATAATTCTTTTAGCAACCATAATATATCCTTTCTAAGCTTCACATAATTCTTTTAGCAACCATAATATATCCTTTCTAAGCTTCACATAATTATTTTAGCAACCATAATATATCCTTTCTAAGCTTCACATAATTCTTTTAGCAACCATAATATATCCTTTCTAAGCTTCACATAATTATTTTAGCAACCATAATATATCCTTTCTAAGCTTCACATAATTATTTTTGCAACCATAATATATCCTTTCTAAGCTTCACATAATTCTTTTAGCAACCATAATATATCCTTTCTAAGCTTCACATAATTCTTTTAGCAACCATAATATATCCTTTCTAAGCTTCACATAATTATTTTAGCAACCATAATATATCCTTTCTAAGCTTCACATAATTATTTTAGCAACCATAATATATCCTTTCTAAGCTTCACATAATTCTTTTAGCAACCATAATATATCCTTTCTAAGCTTCACATATTTTTTTTAGCAACCATAATATATCCTTTCTAAGCTTCACATAATTTTTTTAGCAACCATAATATATCCTTCCTAAGCTTCACATAATTCTTTTAGCAACCATAATATATCCTTCCTAAGTTTCACATAATTCTGTTAGCAACCATAATATATCCTTTCTAAGCTTCACATAATTCGTTTTAGCAACCATAATATATCCTTCCTAAGCTTCACATAATTCTTTTAGCAACCATAATATATCCTTTCTAAGCTTCACATAATTCTTTTAGCAACCATAATATATCCTTCCTAAGCTTCACATAATTCTTTTAGCAACCATAATATATCCTTTCTAAGCTTCACATAATTATTTTAGCAACCATAATATATCCTTTCTAAGCTTCACATAATTCTTTTAGCAACCATAATATATCCTTTCTAAGCTTCACATAATTCTTTTAGCAACCATAATATATCCTTCCTAAGCTTCACATAATTCTTTTAGCAAACATAATATATCCTTTCTAAGCTTCACATAATTCTTTTAGCAACCATAATATATCCTTTCTAAGCTTCACATAATTCTTTTAGCAATCATAATATATCCTTTCTAAGCTTCACATAATTCTTTTAGCAACCATAATATATCCTTTCTAAGCTTCACATAATTATTTTAGCAACCATAATATATCCTTTCTAAGCTTCACATAATTCTTTTAGCAACCATAATATATCCTTTCTAAGCTTCACATAATTATTTTAGCAACCATAATATATCCTTTCTAAGCTTCACATAATTCTTTTAGCAACCATAATATATCCTTTCTAAGCTTCACATAATTCTTTTAGCAACCATAATATATCCTTTCTAAGCTTCACATAATTCTTTTAGCAACCATAATATATCCTTTCTAAGCTTCACATAATTATTTTAGCAACCATAATATATCCTTTCTAAGCTTCACATAATTCTTTTAGCAACCATAATATATCCTTTCTAAGCTTCACATAATTATTTTAGCAACCATAATATATCCTTTCTAAGCTTCACATAATTATTTTAGCAACCATAATATATCCTTTCTAAGCTTCACATAATTATTTTAGCAACCATAATATATCCTTTCTAAGCTTCACATAATTCTTTTAGCAACCATAATATATCCTTTCTAAGCTTCACATAATTATTTTGGCAACCATAATATATCCTTTCTAAGCTTCACATAATTCTTTTAGCAACCATAATATATCCATTCTAAGCTTCACATAATTATTTTAGCAACCATAATATATCCTTTCTAAGCTTCACATAATTCTTTTAGCAACCATAATATATCCTTTCTAAGCTTCACATAATTATTTTAGCAACCATAATATATCCTTTCTAAGCTTCACATAATTTTTTTAGCAACCATAATATATCCTTTCTAAGCTTCACATAATTCTTTTAGCAACCATAATATATCCTTTCTAAGCTTCACATAATTATTTTAGCAACCATAAGATATCCTTTCTAAGCTTCACATAATTCTTTTAGCAACCATAATATATCCTTTCTAAGCTTCACATAATTATTTTAGCTACCATAATATATCCTTTCTAAGCTTCACATAATTCTTTTAGCTACCATAATATATCCTTTCTTAGCTTCACATAATTCTTTTAGCAACCATAATATATCCTTTCTAAGCTTCACATAATTCTTTTAGCAACCATAATATATCCTTTCTAAGCTTCACATAATTATTTTAGCAACCATAATATATCCTTTCCAAGCTTCACATGATTCTTTTAGCAACCATAATATATCCTTTCTAAGCTTCACATATTTCTTTTAGCTACCATAATATATCCTTTCTAAGCTTCACATAATTCTTTTAGCTACCATAATATATCCTTTCTAAGCTTCACATAATTCTTTTAGCTACCATAATATATCCTTTCTAAGCTTCACATAATTTTTTTAGCTACCATAATATATCATTTCTAAGCTTCACATAATTCTTTTAGCAACCATAATATATCCTTTCTAAGCTTCACATAATTCTTTTAGCAACCATAATATATCCTTTCTAAGCGTCACATAATTCTTTTAGCTACCATAATATATCCTTTCTAAGCTTCACATAATTATTTTAGCAACCATAATATATCCTTTCTAAGCTTCACATAATTCTTTTAGCTACCATAATATATCCTTTCTAAGCTTCACAAAATTCTTTTAGCAACCATAATATATCCTTTCTAAGCTTCACATAATTCTTTTAGCTACCATAATATATCCTTTCTAAGCTTCACATAATTCTTTTAGCTACCATAATATATCCTTTCTAAGCTTCACATAATTCTTTTAGCAACCATAATATATCCTTTCTAAGTTTCACATAATTCTTTTAGCAACCATAATATATCCTTTCTAAGCTTCACATAATTCTTTTAGCTACCATAATATATCCTTTCTAAGCTTCACATAATTATTTTAGCAACCATAATATATCCTTTCTAAGCTTCACATAATTCTTTTAGCTACCATAATATATCCTTTCTAAGCTTCACATAATTCTTTTAGCTACCATAATATATCCTTTCTAAGCTTCACATAATTATTTTAGCTACCATAATATATCCTTTCTAAGCTTCACATAATTATTTTAGCTACCATAATATATCCTTTCTAAGCTTCACATAATTCTTTTAGCAACCATAATATATCCTTTCTAAGCTTCACATAATTCTTTTAGCAACCATAATATATCCTTTCTAAGCTTCACATAATTCTTTTAGCAACCATAATATATCCTTTCTAAGCTTCACATAATTCTTTTAGCTACCATAATATATCCTTTCTAAGCTTCACATAATTCTTTTAGCAACCATAATATATCCTTTCTAAGCTTCACATAATTATTTTAGCTACCATAATATATCCTTTATAAGCTTCACATAATTCTTTTAGCTACCATAATATATCCTTTCTAAGCTTCACATAATTCTTTTAGCAACCATAATATATCCTTTCTAAGCTTCACATAATTATTTTAGCAACCATAATATATCCTTTCTAAGCTTCACATAATTCTTTTAGCTACCATAATATATCCTTTCTAAGCTTCACATAATTATTTTAGCAACCATAATATATCCTTTCTAAGCTTCACATAATTCTTTTAGCAACCATAATATATCCTTTCTAAGCTTCACATAATTCTTTTAGCTACCATAATATATCCTTTCTCAGCTTCACATAATTCTTTTAGCTACCATAATATATCCTTTCTAAGCTTCACATAATTCTTTTAGCAACCATAATATATCCTTTCTAAGCTTCACATAATTCTTTTAGCAACCATAATATATCCTTTCTAAGCTTCACATAATTATTTTAGCTACCATAATATATCCTTTCTAAGCTTCACATAATTCTTTTAGCAACCATAATATATCCTTTCTAAGCTTCACATAATTCTTTTAGCTACCATAATATATCCTTTCTAAGCTTCACATCATTATTTTAGCTACCATAATATATCCTTTCTAAGCTTCACATAATTCTTTTAGCTACCATAATATATCCTTTCTAAGCTTCACATAATTATTTTAGCTACCATAATATATCCTTTCTAAGCTTCACATAATTCTTTTAGCAACCATAATATATCCTTTCTAAGCTTCACATAATTCTTTTAGCAACCATAATATATCCTTTCTAAGCTTCACATAATTCTTTTAGCAACCATAATATATCCTTTCTAAGCTTCACATAATTCTTTTAGCTACCATAATATATCCTTTCTAAGCTTCACATAATTATTTTAGAAACCATAATATATCCTTTCTAAGCTTCACATAATTCTTTTAGCTACCATAATATATCCTTTCTAAGCTTCACATAATTCTTTTAGCTACCATAATATATCCTTTCTAAGCTTCACATAATTCTTTTAGCTACCATAATATATCCTTTCTAAGCTTCACATAATTCTTTTAGCTACCATAATATATCCTTTCTAAGCTTCACATAATTTTGTTAGCAACCATAATATATCCTTTCTAAGCTTCACATAATTCTTTTAGCAACCATAATATATCCTTTCTAAGCTTCACATAATTATTTTAGCTACCATAATATATCCTTTCTAAGCTTCACACAATTCTTTTAGCAACCATAATATATCCTTTCTAAGCTTCACATAATTATTTTAGCAACCATAATATATCCTTTCTAAGCTTCACATAATTCTTTTAGCAACCATAATATATCCTTTCTAAGCTTCACATAATTCTTTTAGCAACCATAATATATCCTTTCTAAGCTTCACATAATTCTTTTAGCAACCATAATATATCCTTTCTAAGCTTCACATAATTCTTTTAGCTACCATAATATATCCTTTCTAAGCTTCACATAATTCTTTTAGCTACCATAATATATCCTTTCTAAGCTTCACATAATTCTTTTAGCTACCATAATATATCCTTTCTAAGCTTCACATAATTATTTTAGCAACCATAATATATCCTTTCTAAGCTTCACATAATTCTTTTAGCAACCATAATATATCCTTTCTAAGCTTCACATAATTCTTTTAGCAACCATAATATATCCTTTCTAAGCTTCACATAATTCTTTTAGCTACCATAATATATCCTTTCTAAGCTTCACATAATTCTTTAAGAAACCATAATATATCCTTTCTAAGCTTCACATAATTCTTTTAGCAACCATAATATATCCTTTCTAAGCTTCACATAATTCTTTTAGCTACCATAATATATCCTTTCTAAGCTTCACATAATTCTTTTAGAAACCATAATATATCCTTTCTAAGCTTCACATAATTCTTTTAGCTACCATAATATATCCTTTCTAAGCTTCACATAATTCTTTTAGCTACCATAATATATCCTTTCTAAGCTTCACATAATTCTTTTAGCTACCATAATATATCCTTTCTAAGCTTCACATAATTCTTTTAGCTACCATAATATATCCTTTCTAAGCTTCACATAATTCTTTTAGCAACCATAATATATCCTTTCTAAGCTTCACATAATTCTTTTAGCAACCATAATATATCCTTTCTAAGCTTCACATAATTCTTTTAGCTACCATAATATATCCTTTCTAAGCTTCACATAATTCTTTTAGCAACCATAATATATCCTTTCTAAGCTTCACATAATTATTTTAGCAACCATAATATATCCTTTCTAAGCTTCACATAATTCTTTTAGCAACCATAATATATCCTTTCTAAGCTTCACATAATTCTTTTAGCAACCATAATATATCCTTTCTAAGCTTCACATAATTCTTTTAGCAACCATAATATATCCTTTCTAAGCTTCACATAATTCTTTTAGCTACCATAATATATCCTTTCTAAGCTTCACATAATTCTTTTAGCTACCATAATATATCCTTTCTAAGCTTCACATAATTCTTTTAGCTACCATAATATATCCTTTCTAAGCTTCACATAATTATTTTAGCAACCATAATATATCCTTTCTAAGCTTCACATAATTCTTTTAGCTACCATAATATATCCTTTCTAAGCTTCACATAATTCTTTTAGCAACCATAATATATGCTTTCTAAGCTTCACATAATTCTTTTAGCAACCATAATATATCCTTTCTAAGCTTCACATAATTTTTTAGCAACCATAATATATCCTTTCTAAGCTTCACATAATTCTTTTAGCAACCATAATATATCCTTTCTAAGCTTCACATAATTATTTTAGCTACCATAATATATCCTTTCTAAGCTTCACATAATTCTTTTAGCTACCATAATATATCCTTTCTAAGCTTCACATAATTCTTTTAGCTACCATAATATATCCTTTCTAAGCTTCACATAATTCTTTTAGCAACCATAATATATCCTTTCTAAGCTTCACATAATTCTTTTAGCTACCATAATATATCCTTTCTAAGCTTCACATAATTCTTTTAGCTACCATAATATATCCTTTCTAAGCTTCACATAATTCTTTTAGCAACCATAATATATCCTTTCTAAGCTTCACATAATTCTTTTAGCAACCATAATATATCCTTTCTAAGCTTCACATAATTCTTTTAGCTACCATAATATATCCTTTCTAAGCTTCACATAATTCTTTTAGCTACCATAATATATCCTTTCTAAGCTTCACATAATTCTTTTAGCAACCATAATATATCCTTTCTAAGCTTCACATAATTATTTTAGCAACCATAATATATCCTTTCTAAGCTTCACATAATTCTTTTAGCTACCATAATATATCCTTTCTAAGCTTCACATAATTCTTTTAGCTACCATAATATATCCTTTCTAAGCTTCACATAATTCTTTTAGCAACCATAATATATATTTTCTAAGCTTCACATAATTCTTTTAGCTACCATAATATATCCTTTCTAAGCTTCACATAATCGTCTAAATGTAAATATAATATAATTAAAATACGTCGCCGGTACAGAAGGGGTTATTGGTAAGGTTATATTAATACATAACAGAAATAATGCCTGTCACATTACACACCATCACCATTACTTACAGTAGGTCTGTTGTAGGGGTTTAAGGCAGCCCACCTCGCTTGTTATCTCTTTATCTCCCTCTCTCTTTGGCTTGTATTCATTCGGCCCCATTCAGCCTATTATTTTAAGACGTTTACACCCATCCAGGTGTCCATATTTTCCTGGCGAGCGGTAGCGAGCCAGCGTATATATACTTTTGTTTTGACAGCAAGCTTAAATGTCTCCAGGGAAGTCAAATTTCTCCATACAATGCTGGCTTGCTATCGCTCGCCAGGAAGAAATCAATACCTGGATGGGGATAAACATCTTAAAACAGTTGGCTGAATTGGGCCGAATGGATACAAGCCAGGGAAAGAGAGAAAAGGTGAGAAAGCTACAAAAAGCCGGTGAGGGCCCTTTGATATATTGACTGGCATTGCAGAATCGTCATATTATGTCAACATTTTACATTGTCAAAAGATATATTTCCAGACATTTACTCTGTGCTTGTAATAAACTGTCCGTAATATCAAAGCCACCTTAAGGGGAGCTCTCCACTTGAGGCAGTTTTTTCTGGACCCCTTTCTCCCTCATGTTTAGCCCTATTGCTTTTGAGATTTTAAGACGTTCGCCCTAGTAGTTAGGACATTTTAAGACACTTTGCCCCATTTCTGTCAATTTTAAGACCTTTCGTGCCATTAAGGTGTCAATTTTTTCCTGGCGAGCGATAGCGAGCTTGTAATTTAAGAGCAACCGGCCTCCGGCCTGGACATTTTTCTACCGAAAAATGTACGAATTTATCTTAAAAGGGGGTCTAGGGGGTGTAATTTTAAGCTTGATGAAAACGTAGGGAACAAACTAAATACCTCCCCTAAAGAGAGCCCAGACGGTATTGTGCAGCATAATTTACTGGTTCGGCTCAATGGTTTAAGGAAGGGGTTTAGTTTGCTCTCTAAACCTCTATCAAGCTTAAAAAAACACCCACAAGACCCCTCTTCGATATAAATTTGTACATTTTTCGCTAGGAAAATGTCCCGGAAGAAGGACAATTACTCTTCAAATACAGGCTCGCTATCGCTCGCCAGGAAAAAGTTAGACACCTAAATGACACGAAAGGTCTCAACCCTTAACTGGCGGCGCGCAACATAAGTCGAGTATAATAAATCTGGACTATCTGGCGGCGCTCGACATAGGTCGTGTGGCAATTTCAGCACGTAATGTTGCTGAGAGAGAGAGACAAGTGGTGGCAGGAGAGTAGCGAGCGTATGACAGCTCCAGACCACCCCGGCGAACCTACTGACACGAATCCCACCTCCTCCCTCCCTCTCTCACTTGCTATATACGGAATTGTATGGGGAAAGTGCCGAATTACATGCTTTTTGCACTCGCGTTGTGCGGTTGTTGCAAGAAAACTAGCCATCATAAAAGGATCGTTATGGTGTAATTGGAAAGCTCTGTTTATGTCCTTTCAGGGATAGATACTTCTTTTACGTTCTGGGACTTATTTAGGCATTAAAATGATCATGTAAACAGCCCTATTTTGGCTAAAAACACCCCGCTGGGCGGTACATATAAATAAACCGCTAGCCCGCTAATCTAGTGTTAATTATTGGCAAATAAATGGGGCAAAAGGTCTGAAAATCGCCAAACTAATGGGGCGAATGTCTTGTAATCTCATAATTAATAGGGCTGAACATGAGGGAGGAGAACAATTGCCTTTCCTTAAGGAAAGCACCAACAAACTAATAACTAATGTTCAAGTATTACACTACAGAGACAACACTGTATGACGGCGCTCATCTGGGTATGTTGGTGCTTTATAGTGTGTAGTGTAGTGTAGTGTAGTGTGGTGTAGTGTAGTGTAGTGTAGTGTGGTGTAGTGTAGTGTAGTGTAGTGTGGTGTGGTGTAGTGTAGTGGTGTAGTGTAGTGTAGTGTAGTGTGGTGTGGTGTAGTGTAGTGTAGTGTGGTGTAGTGTAGTGTGGTGTAGTGTAGTGTAGTGTGGTGTAGTGTAGTGTAGTGTAGTGTGGTGTAGTGTAGTGTAATGTGGTGTAGTGTAGTGTAGTGTGGTGTAGTGTAGTGTGGTGTAGTGTAGTGTAGTGTGGTGTGGTGTAGTGTGGTGTAGTGTAGTGTAATGTGGTGCAGTGTAGTGTAGTGTGGTGTAGTGTAGTGTAGTGTAGTGTGGTGTAGTGTTGTGTAGTGTGGTGTAGTGTAGTGTAGTGTAGTGTAGTGTGGTGTAGTGTAGTGTAGTGTAGTGTGGTGTAGTGTAGTGTAGTGTGGTGTAGTGTAGTGTAGTGTGGTGTGGTGTAGTGTAGTGTAGTGTAGTGTGGTGTGGTGTAGTGTAGTGTAGTGTAGTGTGGTGTAGTGTAGTGTGGTGTAGTGTAGTGTAATGTGGTGTAGTGTAGTGTAGTGTAGTGTAGTGTAGTGTGGTGTAGTGTAGTGTAGTGTAGTGTAGTGTGGTGTAGTGTAGTGTAGTGTAGTGTAGTGTGGTGTAGTGTAGTGTAGTGTAGTGTGGTGTAGTGTAGTGTAGTGTAGTGTAGTGTAGTGTAGTGTGGTGTAGTGTAGTATAGTTTGGTGTAGTGTAGTGTAGTGTAGTATGGTGTAGTGTAGTGTAGTGTAGTGTAGTGTGGTGTAGTGTAGTGTAGTGTAGTGTGGTGTAGTGTAGTGTGGGGTAGTGTAGTGTAGTGTAGTGTAGTGTGGTGTAGTGTGGTGTGGTGTAGTGTAGTGTAGTGTGGTGTAGTGTAGTGTAGTGTAGTGTGGTGTAGTGTAGTGTAGTGTGGTGTAGTGTGGTGTAGTGTAGTGTAGTGTGGTGTAGTGTAGTGTGGTGTAATGTAGTGTGGTGTAATGTAGTGTAGTGTAGTGTGGTGTAGTGTAGTGTAGTGTAGTGTAGTGTGGTGTAGTGTAGTGTAGTGTAGTGTAGTGTGGTGTAGTGTAGTGTAGTGTAGTGTGGTGTAGTGTAGTGTGGTGTAGTGTAGTGTAGTGTGGTGTAGTGTAGTGTGGTGTAGTGTAGTGTAGTGTGGTGTAGTGTAGTGTAGTGTGGTGTAGTGTAATGTGGTGTAGTGTAATGTGGTGTAGTGTAGTGTAGTGTAGTGTGGTGTGGTGTGGTGTAGTGTGGTGTAGTGTAGTGTGGTGTGGTGTGGTGTAGTGTGGTGTAGTGTAGTGTAGTGTAGTGTAGTGTGGTGTGGTGTAGTGTAGTGTAGTGTGGTGTGGTGTAGTGTAGTGTGGTGTAGTGTAGTGTAGTGTGGTGTGGTGTAGTGTGGTGCAGTGTAGTGTAGTGTGGTGTGGTGTAGTGTAGTGTAGTGTGGTGTAGTGTAGTGCAGTGTGGTGTGGTGTAGTGTGGTGTAGTGTAGTGTAGTGTAGTGTGGTGTAGTGTAGTGTAGTGTGGTGTGGTGTAGTGTGGTGTAGTGTGGTGGGGTGTGGTGTAGTGTGGTGTGGTGTAGTGTAGTGTGGTGTGGTGTAGTGTAGTGTGGTGTGGTGTAGTGTAGTGTAGTGTGGTGTAGTGTAGTGTGGTGTGGTGTGGTTTGGTGTAGTGTAGTGTAGTGTGGTGTAGTGTAGTGTGGTGTGGTGTGGTGTAGTGTAGTGTAGTGTAGTGTAGTGTGGTGTAGTGTAGTGTGGTGTAGTGTAGTGTAGTGTAGTGTGGTGTGGTGTAGTGTAGTGTGGTGTAGTGTAGTGTAGTGTGGTGTGGTGTAGTGTAGTGTAGTGTGGTGTGGTGTAGGGTGGTGTAGTGTAGTGTGGTGTAGTGTGGTGTAGTGTAGTGTAGTGTGGTGTGGTGTAGGTGGTGTAGTGTAGTGTGTGTGGTGTAGTGTAGTGTAGTGTGGTGTGGTGTAGTGTAGTGTGGTGTGGTGTAGTGTAGTGTAGTGTAGTGTGGTGTGGTGTGGTGTAGTGTAGTGTAGTGTGGTGTGGTGTGGTGTAGTGTAGTGTAGTGTGGTGTAGTGTAGTGTAGTGTAGTGTGGTGTAGTGTAGTGTAGTGTACTGTAGTGTAGTGTGGTGTAGTGTAGTGTAGTGTAGTGTGGTGTAGTGTAGTGTAGTGTAGTGTACTGTAGTGTGGTGTGGTGTGGTGTAGTGTAGTGTGGTGTAGTGTAGTGTAGTGTAGTGTGGTGTAGTGTAGTGTAGTGTGGTGTAGTGTAGTGTAGTGTGGTGTAGTGTAGTGTAGTGTGGTGTAGTGTAGTGTAGTGTGGTGTAGTGTAGTGTGGTGTGGTGTGGTGTAGTGTAGTGTAGTGTAGGTGTGGTGTAGTGTGTGTAGTGTAGTGTAGTGTAGGTGTGTAGTGTAGTGTAGTGTAGTGTGTGTAGTGTAGTGTAGTGTAGTGTAGTGTAGTGTAGTGTAGTGTGGTGTAGTGTAGTGTGGTGTAGTGGTGTAGTGTAGTGTAGTGTGGTGTAGTGTAGTGTAGTGTGGTGTAGTGTAGTGTAGTGTAGTGTGGTGTAGTGTAGTGTAGTGTGGTGTAGTGTAGTGTAGTGTGGTGTAGTGTAGTGTAGTGTAGTGTAGTGTAGTGTGGTGTGGTGTAGTGTGGTGTAGTGTGGTGTAGTGTAGTGTAGTGTGGTGTAGTGTAGTGTAGTGTAGTGTAGTGTAGTGTAGTGTGGTGTAGTGTAGTGTAGTGTAGTGTGGTGTAGTGTAGTGTGGTGTAGTGTAGTGTAGTGTAGTGTAGTGTAGTGTGGTGTAGTGTAGTGTAGTGTAGTGTTGTGTAGTGTAGTGTAGTGTAGTGTGGTGTAGTGTAGTGTAGTGTAGTGTAGTGTGGTGTAGTGTAGCTAGTGTAGTGTAGTGTGGTGTAGTGTAGTATAGCGTAGTGTGGTGTAGTGTGGTGTAGTGTAGTGTGGTGTAGTGTAGTGTAGTGTAGTGTAGTGTGGTGTGGTGTAGTGTAGTGTAGTGTAGTGTGGTGTAGTGTAGTGTAGTGTGGTGTAGTGTGGTGTGGTGTAGTGTAGTGTGGTGTAGTGTAGTGTAGTGTAGTGTAGTGTGGTGTAGTGTAGTGTAGTGTGGTGTAGTGTAGTGTAGTGTAGTGTAGTGTAATGTGGTGTAGTGTAGTGTAGTGTAGTGTAGTGTAGTGTAGTGTGGTGTAGTGTAGTGTACTGTAGTGTGGTGTAGTGTAGTGTAGTGTGGTGTAGTGTAGTGTAGTGTGGTGTAGTGTAGTGTAGTGTGGTGTAGTGTAGTGTAGTGTGGTGTAGTGTAGTGTAGTGTGGTGTGGTGTGGTGTAGTGTAGTGTAGTGTAGTGTGGTGTGGTGTAGTGTAGTGTAGTGTGGTGTAGTGTGGTGTAGTGTAGTGTAGTGTAGTGTAGTGTAGTGTGGTGTGGTGTGGTGTAGTGTAGTGTAGTGTGGTGTAGTGTAGTGTAGTGTGGTGTAGTGTAGTGTAGTGTAGTGTGGTGTAGTGTAGTGTAGTGTGGTGTAGTGTAGTGTAGTGTGGTGTAGTGTAGTGTAGTGTAGTGTATGTTGTGTGGTGTAGTGTGGTGTAGTGTAGTGTAGTGTAGTGTAGTGTGGTGTAGTGTAGTGTAGTGTAGTGTGGTGTAGTGTAGTGTGGTGTAGTGTAGTGTAGTGTAGTGTAGTGTGGTGTAGTGTAGTGTAGTGTTGTGTAGTGTAGTGTAGTGTAGTGTGGTGTAGTGTAGTGTAGTGTAGTGTAGTGTGGTGTAGTGTAGTGTAGTGTAGTGTAGTGTGGTGTAGTGTAGTATAGCGTAGTGTGGTGTAGTGTAGTGTGGTGTAGTGTAGTGTAGTGTAGTGTAATGTGGTGTGGTGTAGTGTAGTGTAGTGTAGTGTAGTGTAGTGTGGTGTAGTGTGGTGTGGTGTAGTGTAGTGTGGTGTAGTGTAGTGTAGTGTAGTGTAGTGTGGTGTAGTGTAGTGTAGTGTAGTGTAGTGTAATGTGGTGTGGTGTAGTGTAGTGTAGTGTAGTGTAGTGTAGTGTAGTGTGGTGTAGTGTAGTGTAGTGTGGTGTAGTGTAGTGTAGTGTAGTGTGGTGTAGTGTAGTGTAGTGTAGTGTAGTGTGGTGTAGTGTAGTGTAGTGTAGTGTAGTGTGGTGTAGTGTAGTGTAGTGTAGTGTAGTGTGGTGTAGTGTAGTGTAGTGTAGTGTAGTGAAGTGTAGTGTAGTGTAGTGTAGTGTAGTGTGGTGTAGTGTAGTGTAGTGAAGTGTGGTGTAGTGTAGTGTAGTGTAGTGTGGTGTAGTGTAGTGTAGTGTAGTGAGGTGTAGTGTAGTGAAGTGTAGTGTAGTGTGGTGTAGTGTAGTGTAGTATAGTGTAATGTAGTGTAGTGTAGTGTAGTGTGGTGTGGTGTAGTGTGGTGTAGTGTGGTGTAGTGTAGTGTAGTGTAGTGTAGTGTAGTGTAGTGTGGTGTAGTTGAAGTGTAGTGTAGTGTAGTGTATGTGGTGTAGTGTAGTGTGGTGTAGTGTAGTGTAGTTGTATTTTTTTTTTTTTTTTTTTTTTTTTATATATTCCAACTTACTTCCACTCGGGCATAGGCTGAGAGCCTTAACATTCACCGCTTTACAATGAACAGTGAAGCCCGTGAGGTCTTGTTCCAGTCTAGGGAGTGAGACATGTGAAGCACGTAGAGTACAACGAGCACCTGCCATCTTGCCTTCACATGAGGCACGGTGCTCACTCATGGCCCGAAACGACCCCATCTCTGAAGCCATCTCGTTCCCGTGCTTCACTGTCTCACCCTCTACACTCGGACTCTCACACTTACACACACACAACGCCACCTGTTGAGCAGATAGCTCACCAGGCATTGCACCCCTATAGCATATTTTGAATATGGGAATATTCATACAGTGCTATTTAATCAGGGAACAATGAGGGTATTTTATTGACGTTTCGGTGGGCTTTGTGGTAATGCACTGATACTAGGTACAGCACAAATTCCATCCCAATAATATCTTCCCATTGATACATCGGGATTTGAACCCGGGACCTTTGGATTACCAGGCCAGTGGCAAGACCACTCCACCACACCTCCCCTAATAGTGTGGTGTAGTGTAGTGTGGTGTAGTGTAGTGTAGTGTAGTGTGGTGTAGTGTAGTGTGGTGTAGTGTAGTGTAGTGTAGTGTGGTGTAGTGTAGTGTAGTGTAGTGTAGTGTAGTGTGGTGTAGTGTAGTATAGCGTAGTGTGGTGTAGTGTGGTGTAGTGTAGTGTGGTGTAGTGTAGTGTAGTGTAGTGTAGTGTGGTGTAGTGTGGTGTAGTGTAGTGTAGTGTAGTGTAGTGTGGTGTAGTGTAGTGTAGTGTAGTGTGGTGTAGTGTAGTGTGGTGTAGTGTGGTGTGAAGTGTAGTGTGGTGTAGTGTAGTGTAGTGTAGTGTGGTGTAGTGTAGTGTAGTGTAGTGTAGTGTGGTGTAGTGTAGTGTAGTGTGGTGTAGTGTAATGTAGTGTAGTGTAGTGTAGTGTAGTGTAGTGTGGTGTAGTGTAGTGTAGTGTGGTGTGGTGTGGTGTAGTGTAGTGTATTGTAGTGTGGTGTAGTGTAGTGTGGTTTAGTGTAGTGTAGTGTAGTGTAGTGTAGTGTAGTGTGGTGTAGTGTAGTGTAGTGTGGTGTAGTGTAGTGTAGTGTGGTGTAGTGTAGTGTAGTGTAGTGTGGTGTAGTGTAGTGTAGTGTAGTGTAGTGTAGTGTGGTGTAGTGTAGTGTAGTGTAGTGTGGTGTAGTGTAGTGTGGTGTAGTGTAGTGTAGTGTGGTGTAGTGTAGTGTAGTGTAGTGTGGTGTAGTGTAGTGTAGTGTAGTGTAGTGTAGTGTGGTGTAGTGTAGTGTGGTGTAGTGTAGTGTAGTGTAGTGTAGTGTGGTGTAGTGTAGTGTGGGGTAGTGTAGTGTAGTGTAGTGTAGTGTAGTGTGGTGTGGTGTAGTGTAGTGTAGTGTAGTGTAGTGTAGTGTGGTGTGGTGTAGTGTAGTGTGGTGTGGTGTAGTGTAGTGTAGTGTGGTGTAGTGTAGTGTAGTGTAGTGTAGTGTGGTGTAGTGTAGTGTAGTGTAGTGTAGTGTGGTGTAGTGTAATGTAGTGTAGTAGTAGTGTAGTTAGTAGTGTGGTGTAGTGTAGTGTAGTGTGGTGTGGTGTGGTGTAGTGTAGTGTATTGTAGTGTGGTGTAGTGTAGTGTGGTTTAGTGTAGTGTAGTGTAGTGTAGTGTAGTGTGGTATAGTGTAGTGTAGTGTAGTGTGGTGTAGTGTAGTGTGGTGTAGTGTAAGCGCAACATCTAACTCATACGAAACAACACAAACATCTAACTCATACGAAACAACACAACATCTAACTCATACGAAACAACACAACACACCATAAACACAACTCACAACATAACACGATACAACACAACACACCTTAAATCACAACTCACAACACAACACGATACAAACACAACACAACATAACACCCCATAATCACAACTCACAACACAATACTAATACAACACAACATCATACAAACACCGAAACACATTTGGCTTCGCACAACACAACACTCATAACCCAACCTAACACAACTTAGTACTTTTGATGTTGTTACTTGTTGCGAGAAGGTGGTGTCCGGGTAAACGCTAATGACACAACACAAAACATACACACAGTACATTACACACAACACAACACATACGCACAACACAATACATACGCACAACACAATACATACGCACAACACACACAACACAATGCAACACAACAGAAGTGCCTGGGCTGTTCGGCCAGGCAGCCTAGGGAACAACAACAACAAGAACAACAGAAGTGTACCCTTATCCCCATCATTCCCCCACTGGTGCTTGCTCCGATAACATTTCACGGGAGGGGGTAGTAGTCAAAGTTGATATACATACAAGTTAGTGTATATATACTTGGGTAGTAGTGTCAGGGTAAACACTAATTACATCGCTACACACTACAACCAAACACAACATAACACAATAAACACAACACAACATATAAAACACTCAAGACAAAACAACACTACTTCAAGAGAGGTTGACCCCCAGCACAAACCCTCCTCCCCGCTGTAACATGTCGCTGGAAGGGGCGGCTATATAGTGTCAGAGTAAACGCTAATAATACAACACAACACAACACACACAGAGGAACACACACAACACAAAACAACACAGCATAGGACAAAATAACACTACTGCAAGACAACACAACACTACTGAAGGAGAGGTTGACCCCCATCCCAAACCCTCCTCTCCGCTGTAACTAGTCGCGGGAAGGAGCGGCTAGTGTCAAAGTAAATGCTAATAACTCAACACATCACACACAGAGGAACACACACAACACAACACAAGACAACACAACACCACTGCAAGAGAGCTTGACCCCCATCACAATCCCTCCTCTCCGCTTTAACATGTCGCGGGAAGGGGCGGCCAGTGTCAGAGTAAACGCTAATAACACTCTTAACGGAGGAGCTGACGGGGTCCCAGACAAATTATTTACCACGGGAATTAGCCAGGAGATAACGTCGGTGATAAGGGCGGGGGAACACGGGCGGGGCACAGTCTACAGAATAAGGTCGGTCCACCAGGCGACCCTTTGACGTCACCGGTCCCAGGCGCGCTCTTTCCTTCTCCTTCTATCTTTCTCTCTCGCTTTCAATTAGTTCATTCTCTCTCTCTCTTTCTCTCCCCCGCGCGCGCTCTCTCTCTCCACCAAAACTGATTAATGACCCCTCTGTGTGTGTTAGATAGTGTGTGTGTGTGTGTGTGTGTGTGTGTGTGTTGATGAATGTGAAGCCTAAGCGCATTTGTGTTTGAATATTTTATATATTTATGGTTGTTTGCATGTGTGTTTAACTTCTT
The DNA here is from genome assembly GCA_037953745.1 of Lithodes maja. NCBI lineage: Eukaryota > Metazoa > Arthropoda > Malacostraca > Decapoda > Lithodidae > Lithodes > Lithodes maja. Next base: position 12,552 of record JBAKBP010020911.1, on the reverse strand, counting down.
ATTTCCATCACATATTATCTCTAAAAAAGTTTCTATCTATTCAACTAATATACAGTATATACACCTGTATATATATATGTATATATATATATATATACTGTATACCCGGTATATATATATATATATATATATATATACTGTATACCCGGTGTATATATATATATATATTTTTTTCAATCTTGCACATTGTAGGCAAATGTGCAATTCAATTGTGCATTATTAAAGCGGTTAAAAAGGATGAGTAAACAAGGGTAGTAATAAAAGTCTAATAACATTTGGATATAAACAGTATATTATTTAAGTTAACAAGAGAAGTATATGGGGACAATAATAATCTCTTACAATAATTCAGAGAGGATTGTGAATTTATACTGTATTAGCAACGCAATAACTGTTTTACTTAACTACTTTAAGCATTTTGTTACATTGCTTACGTGCTGAATATACAGGGTGTTTCAGTAATGCTTTTCATAAATTATATGGTGGACTCATCAGACAAAAATAAGAATACATTACTCTATGAACATGAGGTTGAGTATTTATAATAAAGGAGTTATTACACGATTTAAGTTAACGATAGATATAATGCCATTCAGTCCAAGGGGTAATGTTGCCATTTTAGTGGATTATATCCATTTGGCCTTCGCTATCGCTTGCTAGCCTCAAGATAGTGAGCAGTAGCGGTCTGACTTTTCGGTAGAAAAATATGTCCGGCTTAGCCGGATTTGATTTTTCTACCGAAAAAATTAGCTCGCTACTGCTCGCTAGCCTGGAGAGAGAACGCCGATTGGATACAAAACTATCTTGAGGCTAACAAGCGATAGCGAAGGCCAAATGGATATAATCCACTAAAATGGCAACATTACCCCTTGGACTGAATGGCATTATATCTATCGTTAACTTAAATCGTGTAATAACTCCGTTATTATAAATACTCAACCTCATGTTCATAGAGTAATGTATTCTTATTTTTGTCTGATGAGTCCACCATATAATTTATGAAAAGCATTACTGGAACACCCTGTATATTTATATTCAATATAATGATGTATGTGTATGTAAAAAAAAAAGGACATGCATGGGTAAATGTGCGTGTGTATACAGTAGACTCGTCTGTGTGCGTGTTTGTATTCTTATGTGCATGTGTGTCTTCTTGTGTGTAAGTATGGTTTGTTAGTATGCTTAAGCATGTATGTAAATGTGCTTAACAATGTGTAAGTGTATATAGCCTATCTCTTGTGTATGTGGAAGTGTAAGATTGTGTGTTCTTGTGTGGAAGTGGGACGTGTGCATGCTGATACATGTGCATATCTACTGTATGTGTGTATATGTTTTAATACGTACGGTATACATTTGCATAAATAAAATATACATTTTGATAATAAAGAAATGCGTCATCGAATCCTAAATGGATTAATAAATGGTTAAACAAAATCGTATGAGGGATTATTGTGTTTTTTTATTATTATTTTTGTATATTATATTTATTTATTTAGTGTTTAACTTTCTTGATTATTGTATTTATTTATTTAGAAAGTGCCTATAACTTTCTTGATTATTGTATTTACTTATTTAGAAACTATTCTTAGCTTATTTAATTATTGTTTTGATTTAGTTTGTTTTCAATTTTAATGTAACTAAAAGTTTAAAAACATTCACATTCCTCACTGAAGTGTGATAATCCTAACGATAACATAACAGAAAAGTAATTATAGAATAAGCTCCTTTTATTATAACAAATCATTCCGTATATAATCACACATAAAATAACTATATATAATAACTAATACATAAATGGATCACAGCAAATCAACTGAAATAACTATATTTCAGTAATTAACGAATGCCTAATTCTCGTAGATGCAACATAAAAATGGGATTCTTCCGGGAAGGAGTTTTAATCGGAAAATGCTTATTTTCGGGATTATTAGCGATACTGACCGCCACAGCATTTCAGAAAGACACCTTTCTTGAAAAATATATAAATGTGGTGGGTTTCTTGCTATCACGTGCTTGTTGTGTAGTAATAACCTGGGAAGTCCTGGCCTTCCAGCTACTGGCAGCTCGTTCCTGGACCTCATTCGCCACCATTTGGACTGGTTTGGGGAAGGCGGTTTTTGGTGCGACTGTATTTCGCACGCTGAAGCTGCTACCTGGCTTGCTGTTTAGCTTGCAAGACGGGTTAGTCAGATCAAATGCGAACCTATTCTTAGAGATGGTTTGCAACAACCGCTGCCTCAGAGACATTGTAGCGGGGTTAGTCTTGCCTTGGCCGGGACGATAATTATTAGTTTTTGGCAGAGTTTTTCTCAAAGGTTTGGGGTCGATAATTTTAACGAGGCCCCGGGACACCTGTGTCTGCGGACGAGGCACTTTAATCACTTCCAGTTTTTGCTTCTTGGCAAAGTTCTTCATCATTATATCCTTCTGGTAACACCTTTCATTATATTTAGCATGGGAACCGTCCCGCGGCCGCTTGACTCCACGGTCAGTCATTTTGTGTTATTTTTATGACGAAACCTTAAGCTTTGTCGTAAATATAGTTATATAAGTACAGTACAGTACTTCTAATTAATACTCAAGAAGTTCGTAGATAAAAACTTCACGCGATTTATGGCTTGAAACGTACAAATATCACTATAAAAAACTACAGTACGTACTTGAACGTCTTACCTGAGCAGAAGTTTGAATGAGAATGACGCAGTCATAAACTTAATAAAAATAAAATTATCATTTCGCTTCTGGGGAACAGGTTGTGATGGATTTATTTTTATATTATATTAGGATAGTTAATCGAGTGAGGTTTGAAATAAATCATATTAGCTATGATCAAGAAGATAATAAAGATTTTGAACCGATTACAAGTGTTTTATAATTTAAAACAATAATTATTGTGAAGTATATATACTTAAGTTTATCATATAATGTAATTTGCTATATTTCTTGAATCATAGAAAACTACAGTTTATAGGGTAACTTAATTATATTTACGACACACAAACACGCGCGTACCAACATACGAGTATATAGCTACACATATAACACCTTTCTTCAGTGACAACCTGTTTAGAGTGTTGGGGCTTGTAGAAATGAAAGGTGAATAAAGAATAGAGTATACTGTATGTGCAGAATCGTGTCGCGTGTTAGCCGATCTCTGTAACTATGGTACACTATAGATCGAGATACCCTATAGGCTAGTTTCAAGAGATTGGCCAACCTCCGCCATATTGGTAGCACTGGTGATAGCGACATAGAGTGCCTCCAAAGGGATCTAGATACCTTCCACGAATGGTCAGTAAATTGGTAGATGAATTTTAACTTTGACAAATGCAAGCTATTAAAAATAGGGAAGACGAATTATTATGTTTCTTACACCAACCAACTTCACATCTAAACTTAATTAATGAAATCAACAAATACATGTGGCACTCCGAGGACTCGAACCGAGGATACTCACATCAAAATTCCACGCAATATGCATTACGCTATCAAAACAGTTAAAGAAATATGGACAAGCCTAGATGTATTATGCAGTTTCGAATCCTGCATATTAATCTGAGCTTGTACATATATTCCATTATTGCAAAATATAAACTAGCTAATACAGAATTAGAAAACTCAGACTGCGAGAAAGATTTGGGTGTGTTTGTTAGCAACGATTTGAAGCCTAGAAAACAGGGTATAAGCGTTCATAACAAGGCAAACAGGATTCTCGGGTTCATCTCAAGGAGTGTGAGTAACAGAACTGCTGATGTTATCTTAAAACTTTACTTATCATTAGTGAGACCTCATAAGGATTAAGCTGTCCAATTTTGGTGTCCTTATTACAGAATGGACATAGATTCGTTGGAGAGAGTACAGCGAAGAACGGCAAAAATTATTCATAATATTAGATATCTACCAAATGAAGAAAGGTTGAACAAATTAGGCTTACATTCGTTAGAGTTAGAGGGGATATGATAGAAGTGTTCAAGTGGGTTAATGGATTTAATAAAGGGGACATGAAAAATGTACTGAAGCTCAGTGATAGCGAAAAAACTCGAACAAATGGTTTTAAATAAGATAAGTTTCGTTTCAGAAAAGATATAAGCAAATATTGGTTTGGTAACAGAGTTGTAGACATGTGGTGTAGGCTACCGAGTGATATGGTAGGATCGAGAACGCTAGGGAGCTTTAAGATAAAATTAGATAGGCATATGGACGAGATGGGTTGGGCATGAGGGGGGATCTGCCGGTTGTGGGCCAATCGGCGCTCTGCAGATCCCCGTAATCTTGTGTTGATCTCTGACCGTTTTGGTGAGGTCAGTCCTCAGGGTATTAGTGAGTTGGGTTTATAATTAGGACTTGTAATTGGCGTTGGGTGTGATATGGATCTGCCTTGTGTGGGCCGATCGGCTTTCTGCAGACTCCCGTTTTCTTATGTTCTTATAAATTACTGTGCGTTTATGTGAATGTGTAAGTGTTCATGCATATGCGTATATAGGCCTAGGTATGCGTGCACTTGTGTAAGCATGTGTATGCTTAATAGTGTATTTGTGTGCATGTAAGTGTGTTTGTATAAGTGTGTTGCTGTGTGTGTGTATATATCAGTCTCTGTGTGTAGTATACCCCTACAGCAGGTGAGGAAATGGGGGGGAGAGGGGGGGGGGGGTAGTATCATATTACCAAAATCAAATACAGCATACCGGTTTATATATATATATATATATATATATATATATATATATATATATATATATATATATATATATATATATATATATATAAATATATATATATATATACTATATATATATATACTATATATATATATATATATATATATATATATATATATATATATATATCAACAGTAAGGTACTTTACCTGCTACACCTTTCCACACTCTCATTCACTCACTCACAAACACTCATTCACTCTCTCATATACATGCACACTCACATTCATTCATTCACTCACTTATACTCATTCTTACCTGGTGGGCTTCCCAGACCCCAGAGCTAAGTAGTAGGTCAGGGTCCACGGAAGCCATACACTGCTGATGCGCCAGCCCAAAGATAATTTATAATTTGAGGTAAAAACAGGGAGTATAGAAATCTATGGACTGGAAAGTGCATCATAAGCAGCTAAGTTAACAAACAAGGTACCGGTACAAGTATAAGTGGTTGAGGAGGCCATTCACTCACACATATACGCACTCGTTCACTCATTCACAGATACTCAATCACTCACTCGCTCAAACTCATTTACTTACTCACAGTCATTCACTCACAGCCACTCATACGCACACACGCGCACTCATACACATACATCAACACTTACACACCCATAAACACACACTCACACACACACCAGGAAGCACAATCACAACCACACATACACACAAACATATGCACACTCTTCCACAAATTTACATACACAGATTAAAACAAACACAAACACACAAACTTGCACATACACAACATATTTACTAAATAGGAATAATAAGAAATCGTAAGTTCGTAACACTAAAACACATTCAGTTGTTAAAAACAATGCCTACCTCTTGATGTTGGTAATTGAAGAGATGGTTGTGCATCACATTTGATCCTGTGCAGGTGTTTTGGTAGAGGTATGTCTAGCAGTTCATATTTTAGATATCTTTCATATTCACTAGGGTGAAAATGTAAACTGCAAACCTTTGCATAATCAGCATTAATAAAGTCTTTCCTACTGCAAAGGTGAATCCACTTCTTCCTAAGACTCTCATTCTTAGGAAACGTGAAAAGAAATATGCTTATCACTCTGTTTGTTACTGTTTGAGAAACAATTAAACACTGCACAGTTGCTGGGCATGTCTTCACACTTGAATAAAACCAATCAATAAAGTTGGACACCAGGGTTATGCATATTTAATTCACTTAATTTGGGAGAGAGATGCACGACCTTCACAAGTCAAAGGGAGGGAGAGTACTGACCCTTGGTCAGTGAGGATGAGTGACGTCACTATGGGAAACTGACCATTTTTGGGTCGCCTGGTGGACCGACCTTATATCTGTAGACTGTGGGGCGGGGGACAGGTTTGTGAGGTGGGGGGGGGGGGGGGGGGGTTGTGAGGGGGTGTACTCTTGACTATTATTCTACAGTCACTTATAATAAATTGTGGAGCCATTGTGTGTGTGTGTGTATGAGAGAGAGAGAGAGTGTGTGAGAGTGGGTGAGTGCGCGCGTGAAATCCGACGAATAATGTCAGACATGTGGTTTCTGTGAACGGATAAGTCAAAAGGATATAAAGAGGATACAAATAAGTAAAAAGGATACATAATAATTGCCAAAAGCCGATTGTCACCCAGGTTTTATAATGCGGTGTTTGATCAACCCTCGCTGAATACAGGATTAGTGTTTGTGTCTGCCTTCAATTGTCACCCAGGTTTTATAATGCGGTGTTTGATCAACCCTCGCTGAATACAGGATTAGTGTATGTGTCTGCCATCAATTGTCACCCAGGTTTTATAATGCGGTGTTTGATCAACCCTCGCTGAATACAGGATTAGTGTTTGTGTCTGCCTTCAATTGTCACCCAGGTTTTATAATGCGGTGTTTGATCAACCCTCGCTGAATACAGGATTAATAGTGTTTGTGTCTGCCTTCAATTTGCCAGGTGAAGTGTGTTTGCTTACGGAGAGAGTCTGAAGTTGTGGGATGTTAATGTTTGTTTGCTATGTGTGCGTGTGCGCGTGTGTGTGTGCGCGTGCGTGTGTGTGCGCATTTTGTGTTGTGTTCTTAAATCACTACACATATATACTTTGCATACCATACTCATATCCATCCACTCACTCATAGACAACACGCAGCTGCAAGCACGACCTCCCGAAATCCATCCTTCTGAATCCTCCCCTTCCTCGCGAGGACAGAGTCCACCTGGCCAGGCTGAGATGCGGACACCATCCGGCTCTTCTGAGCTATCAGAAGATACTGGATGACTCCGCCGTCGACACCTGCCCGGGTTGTAACACAGCACCCCATACCATTAAACACATCATAGAAGACTGCATTTCACACAACCACTTACGCCAACAACACAATTTACACTCTGAGAGCTCTGTGGGAAAGCCCGACCGTGGCCATGGCCTTCCTCAGGGACTCGGGGCTGTTCGGCCAGGCAGCTTAGGGAACAACAACAACAACAACAACTTTGCATACCTTTTCGTATACCTTTTTCGTGCCCTTGATTTCGGACCAGTGCATTGGTTGTGGACGAATTACAGAACCCGACTGTACTGTAGGGTGGGTTTTGTGAGCCTGGGTTTATAGGCTGTGGGTTCAGGTGGTTTTATTGGCCGTAAGGACCTCGCTAACAAATGAGCAGCGGGGATTTTTTTTTTTTTTTTTTTTAGGGGAAGTTTATTGCGAGGAGAGTGGCATGGGGGAGGGGTCGGTAGGGGAGAGTAGAAGGGGTATGGATTATCTCTTTATATATCCGTCTATCTCTCTTTATATATCTCTCTCTCTCTCTCTCTCTCTGTCTCTCTCATTTTTTTTCTTTTTGCGCGAAGCATACTGAAAAAGCCCAACTTAGATTGTATTAACCCTTTCACGTTTTACGACGCAGAGGTTGCCAGATTAGCAATAATACATAGAGTTCTCTCACTCTTATAATTACCGGTACCTCTCTAAAATTAGTTTTCTGCCCACAGCTAACTCTAAGACAACTGCAGAGGTTGAAGTAACTAAACTAAAGGTTTCTAAATACCCCTGATGGTAACAAAGGCTTTAAAGTATCCCTAATAGGCTCAAAATTGCGTAAAAAACGTGAGAGGGATTTGTTTTTTCTGGACCCATCTCTGCCTCGTGTTTAGCCTCATTGATTTTGAGATTTTATGACGTTCGCCCCATTAGTTTTGGCGATTTTAGGAACTTTCGCCCACATCTGTCAATATTAAGACCTTTCGTGCCATTTAGTTGTCGATTTTTTCCTGGAGAGCGACAGCGAGCCTGTAATTTAAGAGCAACCACGGGACATTTTTCTACCGATAACATTTACCAATTTATCTTGAAAGGGGGTCCAGGGGCTGTGAATCTAAGGTTGATGGAGGTCTAGGGAACAAACTAAAAATCTCCCCTTAATCTACCCTTATGGCTCCGGGAGGGTCTTTTTCAGTTGGAATAGCAATGTTATTCTCTCATCTATCAATGCAATATGTCTATGGATCTCTCTCTCTCTCTCTTCTCTCTCCTGTGCTATCCTTTACTTCCATTTGTCTCTATTTGCGGTTCTGATATCTCTACTAATAGTATTTGCTATCCACCTCGTTTAAATCGTAAAGTATGTGTGTACCTCTCACTCACTCTCTCACTCTCCTGTGCTATCCTTTACTTCCATTTGTCTCTATTTGCGGTTCTGATATCTCTACTAATAGTATTTGCTATCCACCTCGTTTAAATCGTAAAGTATGTGTGTACCTCTCACTCACTCACTCTCTCTCTCTCCTGTGCTATCCTTTACTTCCATTTGTCTCTTATTTGCGGTTCTGATATCTCTACTAATAGTATTTGCTATCCACCTCGTTTGAATCGTAAAGTATGTGTGGTCAGTGTAGCTTTGTAAAGCCTATGTACATCTCTCCCTCTCTCATTCACTCACACTTTCTCTCACTCACTCACTCTCTCTCTCTCTCTCTCTCTCTCACCTGCTGTCCCCCAGTATATACAGTACCGGTACGTGGCTACAAATATAGCTTTATGAGTGAGAGACCCCGGCACGCATCTTAACCCTCTCAGACATATGACGCAATTCTGAGCCTATTGGGGATACTTTAAAGCCTTTGTTACCATCAGGGGTATTTACAAACCTTTAGTTTAGTTACTTCAACCTCTGCAGTTGTCTTTGAGTTAGCTGTGTTGAGCCTATTGGGGATACTTTAAAGCCTTTGTTACCATCAGGGGTATTTAGAAACCTTTAGTTTAGTTACTTCAACCTCTGCAGTTGTCTTTTGAGTTAGCTGTGTTGAGCCTATTGGGGATACTTTAAAGCCTTTGTTACCATCAGGGGTATTTAGAAACCTTTAGTTTAGTTACTTCAACCTCTGCAGTTGTCTTTGAGTTGGCTGTGTTGAGCCTATTGGGGATACTTTAAAGCCTTTGTTACCATCAGGGGTATTTAGAAACCTTTAGTTTAGTTACTTCAACCTCTGCAGTTGTCTTTGAGTTAGCTGTGTTGAGCCTATTGGGGATACTTTAAAGCCTGTGTTACCATCAGGGGTATTTAGAAACCTTTAGTTTAGTTACTTCAACCTCTGCAGTTGTCTTTGAGTTAGCTGTGTTGAGCCTATTGGGGATACTTTAAAGCCTTTGTTACCATCAGGGGTATTTAGAAACCTTTAGTTTAGTTACTTCAACCTCTGCAGTTGTCTTTGAGTTAGCTGTGTTGAGCCTATTGGGGATACTTGAAAGCCTTTGTTACCATCAGGGGTATTTAGAAACCTCTAGTTTAGTTACTTCAACCTCTGCAGTTGTCTTTGAGTTAGCTGTGGGCAGAAAACTAATTTTGGAGAGGTAATTATAAGAGTGAGAGAACTCTATTTCTTATTGCTAATCTTTCTGCGTCATAAATGCATGAAAGGGTTAAGTAGCCTCGTCCGGCCCAAGTCATTATTCGGATTATTTATTTATCTTATATCTGATATTTTTGGTACTGCCTTTGCTTTCGTTAGGCATTAGTTTTTGTTTTCATTTCTCTCCTTTTCATTCGTATTTTTCCTTTTGTTATTTCTTTGTACTCCCAAGTTTATGTATGTGTTATATCTGTTTTAGTTTTCTATGTTAAGTGGCCACCCTCATGGTACTTTGATTGACTGTTTAATATGTATATATATATATTTCTTTGTTGTATATGCCATGTTTCTAGCTTGTTTACCCAGCTATTACGATGTGAAACATGTTGGTAATTATGAAAACTTGACGTTATTATAATGTAGAGGCATTTAGTCTCATTATTCCATTAAATATCCAACAAGTCAGCTGCTAAGGTGCTAAACTTTCCGCTAGGTTACTGAACATTGAGTATAATGGCCGGCATCTCCAGGTAAAGCTTCAGGGTTTTAATTATTATGGACCCCTTTCTCCCTCATGTTTAGGCCCATTAGTTTTGAATTTGTATGACATTCGCCCCATCAGTTTAGCGATTTTAAGACCTTTCGCGCCATTTATTTGTCAATTTTACGACCTTTCGTGCCGTTTTCTGCCTCCTGTCGGTACATTTTTCTACCTACTTTTTTTTTTTTTTTTTTTTTTTTTTTTTTTTTTTTTAAAGCTTGATGGAGATCTAGGGAGCAAACTAATAGAATAATAAATAAACAAATATAAAGCTACCGCTCGCCAGGAAAATATTGACACCTAGATGGGGGTAAACGTCTTAAAACAATAGGCTGAGTGGGGCCGAATGGATACAAGCCAAAGAGAGAGGGAGAGAAAGATAAAAAAAAAAAGAGAGGTGGGCCCCCTTAACCCTTTGACTCTCACACAGGCTCTATTAATCGCGTAATGAAAGCCGTCGTAAAATTAAGAAAAAAGCGCCATGGTACTAAATTATTTCACCTATTGTCCTGTTGTTACGGACGTGCCTCCCCTGAGATATGTTCAGGGAGTCCGTGCTGGTATGGAAGTGATAGCTTGATTACTTCGAAGGTACTAGTAGGTAAGTAGGTACTAGTAGGTAAGGTAGGTAGGTAGGTACTAGTAGGTAAGGTAGGTAGGTACTAGGTAAGGTAGGTAGGTACTAGTAGGTAAGGTAAGTAGGTACTAGTAGGTAAGGTAGTTAGGTAAGTAGGTACTAGTAGGTAAGGTAGGTACTAGTAGCTAACCCACTCTAAACCACTGTTTGGACACTTGATCCTCAGTGTTTTGGAGGACAAGCAGCCTAGAAGGGTCACTAGATATGTTGTTGCTTGATTTCCTTTGATTTCCTTTGTAAGGTAGGTAGGTACTAGTAGGTAAGGTAGGTAGGTAAGTAGGTACTAGTAGGTAAGGTAGGTAGGTACTAGTAGGTAAGGTAGGTAGGTAAGTAGGTACTAGTAGGTAAGGTAGGTAGGTACTAGTAGGTAAGGTAGGTAGGTAGGTAAGGTAGGTAGGTAAGGTAGGTAGGTACCAGTAGGTAAGGTAGGTAGGTACTAGTAGGTAAGGTAGGTAGGTAAGTAGGTACTAGTAGGTAAGGTAGGTAGGTACTAGTAGGTAAGGTAGGTAGGTACTAGTAGGTAAGGTAGGTAGGTACTAGTAGGTAAGGTAGGTAGGTAGGTAGGTACTAGTAGGTAAGGTAGTTAGGTAAGTAGGTACTAGTAGGTAAGGTAGGTACTAGTAGCTAACCCACTCTAAACCACTGTTTGGACACTTGATCCTCAGTGTTTTGGAGGACAAGCAGCCTAGAAGGGTCACTAGATATGTTGTTGCTTGATTTCCTTTGATTTCCTTTGTAAGGTAGGTAGGTACTAGTAGGTAAGGTAGGTAGGTAAGTAGGTACTAGTAGGTAAGGTAGGTAGGTAGGTACTAGTAGGTAAGGTAGTTAGGTAAGTAGGTACTAGTAGGTAAGGTAGGTAGGTAGGTAAGGTAGGTAGGGAAGGTAGGTAGGTACCAGTAGGTAAGGTAGGTAGGTACTAGTAGGTAAGGTAGGTAGGTAAGTAGGTACTAGTAGGTAAGGTAGGTAGGTACTAGTAGGTAAGGTAAGTAGGTACTAGTAGGTAAGGTAAGTAGATACTAGTAGGTAAGGTAAGTAGGTACTAGTAGGTAAGGTAGGTAGATACTAGTAGGTAAGGTAGGTAGGTACTAGTAGGTAAGGTAGGTAGGTAAGTAAGTACTAGTAGGTAAGGTAGGTAGGTACTAGTAGGTAAGGTAGGTAGGTAAGTAAGTACTAGTAGGTAAGGTAGGTAGGTAGGTAGGTACTAGTAGGTAAGGTAGGTAGGTACTAGTAGGTAAGGTAGGTAGGTAAGTAAGTACTAGTAGGTAAGGTAGGTAAGTACTAGTAGGTAAGGTAGGTAGGTACTAGTAGGTAAGGTAGGTAGGTAGGTAGGTATGGTAAGTAGGTAAGGTAGGTAGGTAAGGTAGGTAGGTACTAGTAGGTAAGGTTGAGATGTGTGTGCTCCCTTTGAAGGGAGAGGACGTATGGATTTTTCTCTCCGTGGTGAACAGCAAGTTAGTGAGGGAAGGGGTGGTGATGGAATTGTGAAATATACAACAGGGTGAGTGGGAAATTACGGTGATTTGATATTGGGTGAAACTCTGGAGTTCTATCTAACCAAAATCAAACAACATGTGAAAGAAGAGACAGAAAATTGAAGAGTGCTGTGCCAGGCAGCGAGGGAGGCGTAAGGACGAGGGGCAAGCCGATGCCAGGCAAAATACCCTCCACCCTTGACTGTCTCCAGCCAACACCACTCACCCTAGGGTGTGCCCCCCCCCCCCCTTCCCCACCCACATCCCATCTGTCATCGCGCCAGTGCATGGAGAAGCTGGTCGTGTGAAAGTGGACCGAAATATTCTGCATGGCGCTAATGCTGAGAGGACGACTGCAGCAGGGGGAAG
>JBAKBP010020910.1:0-41651 GCA_037953745.1 Lithodes maja | reverse complement strand
TGAACAAGTGAAAGTGACACTAAAATATATATTCCTAACAATAAAGAAGTGAAAATTACACTATCAATTACCATAGTCCAGTATAAATAATCATAACTACTATAATAATGACTATAAAACTAAGTCTAAGTGAAAGAGACACACATAAGTAATAATAAGTGCCTTCAGAACAATATGAACAAGTGAAAGTGACACTAAAATATATATTCCTAACAATAAAGAAGTGAAAATGACTATCAATTACCATAGTCCTGTATAAATAATCATAACTACTATAATAATAACAATAAAACTTAAGTATAAGTGACAGAGACACAAATTACTTCAGAAAAATATATTTATTGAGTGAAAATATCATAATAACAATAATATATGGCATAATAAACAATAAAACACTAAAAAATCGCTTCCCGCCATAATTCAAGGTAGAGCGACGAGTCAAAACGTTCGTCGTAGCCTGGGCCGCGGGTGAGCGTTCGGACGCGTCGAGGTAAATACGCGGCAAAAGTTACCTCCACTTCCATCATCATAACTCCTGAACTACTTGAGCTAAAATGCTCTACTCAACGCCATTCTACACAGGAAGGTAAGGCGCCCATTTTGACATCTGTTTGATTATTGTAGGTAGTATATTAAGCGAGATTAGCCTTAGTTTACTTTTGTTGTGTTTTCAGCCAGATCGCCCGGATACAGCCTCCGTCCTTAACAAAGGCTGCCCGGGTAGGAAGGGTTAAGCTATTTACAAATCAATTACATTCTTACTGTTTTCGTCAATCTACTTTGTAATGTTTCCGATGTTATTATTACTGTTATTTATAAGTATTAATGTTGTTACCAAAATGTTTATAATTGTTATAAATATTGAATATATATATATATATATATATATATATATATATATATATATATATATATATATATATATATATTGAGAATATATCACAAATACACGTGAGCCACTAAATGTTTCTAGTCTCTCAGTGGGGATCGAACCATCGACCATCAGAACGATAGCCGACGCTTAATCAATTACACCACGGCAGGCAGACTGCCGTGGTGTAATTGATTAAGCGTCGGCTATCGTTCTGATGGTCGATGGTTCGATCCCCACTGAGAGACTAGAAACATATATATATATATATATATATATATATATATATATATATATATATCATAGATATTTCCCTTGCAACACCGTCTATCATGTTACATTGTTGTCGTAGTTACATAATTTCAGCAATGCACCAACGCTATTATAACTACAATTATATTTATATATATACAACTATACGTTTTCTCTGTTGTGCCATTATCAGTTGATTTTTCCCACGTGCCTCCTAATTTTCAACATTATGATAAATATTATTGTTTTCCTCTAATTGTATCATGTTCATATTCACTTATTATAAGATTATGATTAATTATATATATATATATATATAATTAATCATAATCAACTGATAATGGCACTACAGAGAAAACGTATAGTTGTATATATATAAATATAATTGTAGTTATAATAGCGTTGGTGCATTGCTGAAATTATGTAACTACGACAACAATGTAACATGATAGACGGTGTTGCAAGGGAAATTACTATGATAAACACTCTCTCTCTCTCTCTCTCTCTCTCTCTCTCTCTCTCTCTCTCTCTCTCTCTCTCTCTGTAAGAAAATGTTTAACCGAAATCGTAAACTTCAAGTTGTGTCTCGTGTGTGGGGAGGATCCTCTCACACAGCACTTCTAGACAAAGTAGAAAAGAAAACCTTCCGTCTCATCAACGTCCACTCACCAATTTTTCGGCCGTCTCTCTTTCTCGTTGCCGCAATGTTGCATCTCTCTCACTATTCTACCGCTATTACAATAATCAGTGTTCCTCAGAGCTCTCAGTGTATACTGCCCCCTCTTCGTAGAGCATGTAGCACCCGTCTTGCAACACAATCCCACCCCTACTGTGTGCAACTCTCCTACCCAAGAGTGAAACGTCATTCTCAGTCTTTCTTCTATTCAATAGCTGGGCTCTGGAACTCTCTCCCAGAATCAGTCTTTCCCTCTTCCTATGACTGATATTGTTTCAAACTCTGTGTGTCCAGGCATTTTGGCTCGAACGTCCCTTGATTTTGGCCCAGTCACTCTTTCAACTCTGGGGGAGGTACTCGCTATTTTTGTCTCCCTCACTCACATAGAAATAAAAAAAAAAAAAAAAAAACACTAGCTGAGGTACCCGGTGCTACCCAGGGGAAAATCGAAGTATGGGCTGTCTATCTTGGAGGGGGGGGGGGGGGGGACCCCCTTAGTATGCATGCCAAGCATGGGCTCTCCATCTTGAAAACTGAATCAGTAGTTCGTGAACAAACAGACTGACAGAATGAAAACTCACAGAAAGTGCCTTTTATATAGTAGATTATGTGCTTTATGTTAATCAATATACTTTATTAAATCAGGCTCAGCTAATATTTCTTGACTTTGTAATATGTAATGTATACAATTTATAGACCATTTATGGCCCGATTACGCATTTCTTTTATGTTTTCTGGCTGTTATTAGACCGTTTTATTCTTATTAGGAAGCGTTTATGGCAGTCAGAGATAATGAGCCAGTCTCTACCCTGTTAATTCCTACAGATCCTTCCTCAGCTTTATAAAATCGTCTAGTGATAACCAGAATATAATGTCAGTATGCGTCATAATCTTGTAAAGGTTGACATAATTATACCTTTAGAAGGGTGATCAGGATGTAGATGTGCACTATATTTCTAATAACTACATTTTGTGCCTTTTTAATTAAGAGAGTTCATTCTCTAAAAGCTTGCCCAGGTATATGTTATTATTATTTTAAATATTATTTGCAGATGTCCACATAAGTTCTGTTCCTTTCTGTGATCTTAAACATGGAATTATAATGTAATTGATTTAATTACAAGTGTAGTTTCCTGTGCAGTGGTTACCTCATGTGATTAGTTTCCTGTGCAGTGGTTACCTCATGTGATTAGTTTCCTGTGCAGTGGTTACCTCATGTGATTAGTTTCCTGTGTAGTGGTTACCTCATGTGATTAGTTTCCTGTGCAGTGGTTACCTCATGTGATTAGTTTCCTGAGCAGTGGTTACCTCATGTGATTAGTCAACTGATAATTAAAATAAACCACAATCGCAATTAATTCATATTAGTTATATATTCATACTTAAGTTCACGACGAGGAACATAACTTATGTGGGCAATTGTACATACTGTACTGTATATTGTGTCTGTATTTCTAAATGGTTAAATAAAGGTTTAGCTTTGAATCTGATTTTACCCGTTGATCTGGGATGACCTCATTAACAAAATGAAGCTAAGCAAAGAGGTTAACACGTAGGTGTGCTCCATGTTATGGCATTTAACCCTTTAAAGATTATGAGGCATCTTAACAGTTATTTCGGCTATTATTAGACGATTTCATACAGCTTACGAATCTGTGGGATCTGTGGGACTTATATGGGTAAAGCCTAACTCAATCAACCCTCTGACTATCATAATTATACTCTTCCTAATCTGAATAAAATCGATTCATAATAGCTAGCAAATACAACAGAATTGCGTGACGGCGTCTCTTCCGTGGATTGACCTCCCAATCTACCAAGATTGGAAGCCAAAGCGTCACATTTTTCCTTTGCCCCTCAACTTTCTCTTCATAATTGCTGAGGGGCACAGGGCCCTGGGTGGGGCTTTGGTTTCCCGGGCGTTACCGCTCCCTCCTCAGCTCCCCGCCATGGAGTGGCTTCGGTCACTCCAGGCTTTATTGTGGTCGGCTGGGAGGGTTCTGTGGGGGCGCTCTGTTATGGCCTTGGCCTTGCTCGGGGCCTTGGGGCTGTTCGGCCAGGCAGCTTGGGGAACAACAACAACAACAACAACAGAATTGCGTCATCGGATCTTCTATGGCCAGCTTTCGATCGTTTGTGTTCGGATAGAGGAGGAAGGGTATGTACACCAAGGGAAAATCAAGTGTTGCAAAATAGAGAAGGCCTCGTGGAACGCTGTCAAACACCCAGCTGCTCCAAACCCTTCTCCTTCCTAGCAACCCCTCCCCCCCCCCCCCACCGACAACTGATTCAATCCAACAATTAGAAGAAGAACAACAACAACAACAAAAACAACAACGAGAATGGGCTGAGTGGTAACAAGCCTCTCACCATTTCCCGACGGAGACAAACTACTTGAGGGAACCATTTCAGTCAAACGCAAGATACAAATATCTTGTACTGTACATCCCCGATGGGTCTAGCATTCAGCCCTAATCTCACGCCGTTCCTACTATCAGTACCAGTCAGTTCAGCTATAGTAGTGCCGCGGGAACTGTTTGATACCTTTTATCTCTCTGCCTACATTCAGTCTCTGTTTTCACAAGTTTGCACGGGTTCAGGTATTCATGCTTCATTAAAACATAAATGTACTGAACCCTTCAGAGATCTGAATGCGTATTTCATTTCTGGGTATTATTAGGCGATTTTATTCAGAATAGGAAAGGTATATATATATTTGTTTTCTATGTGAGTGAGGGAGACAAAAGGCAGAACTGCCTGTAGCGAGTGCCTCCCCCAGAGTTGAAGGAGTGACAGGGCCAAAATCAAAGGATGATCGAGACAAAATGCCTGGACCTACGGAGTTTGAAGCAATTTAAGTCATAGGAAGAGGGGAAGACTGATTCTGAGAGTTCCAGAGCTCAGCTGTTGAATAGAAGAAAGACTGAGAATAACGTTTCACTCTTGGGTTGGGGAGTTGCACAGAGTAGGGGGGGGGGATTGTGTTGCAAGACGGGTACTATGTACCCTACGTAGAGGAGGTAGTATACACTGGGAGAGCTCTGAGGAACACTGATTATTGTAGTAGCGATAGAATAGCGAGAGATGTGCAACATTGCGGCGAAGAGAGAGAGATTGCAGAGAGTTGGTGAGTGGACGGGAGTTAATGATACGAAAGGTTTTCCTTTCTACTATGTCTAAGAGTGCGGTGTGAGGGGATCCTCCCCACACATGTGAACAATACTCAATACAAGGACGTACTGTGCCTCTGTACAGAGCAAGAAGCTGTGCAAGGGTAAATAACCCCTTGAGGCGGTTGAGCACACCCAGCTTCCGGGAGGCTGCCTTAGCAAGACGGGTAATATGGTCCTTTCAAGAGAGAGCAGAAGAAAAAGAGACACCGAGAATATTGAGAGAAGATGAAGGGTTGATTTTTGTATTGTTGAAGTATAAGGGAGTTCCTGTTATTGGTTCCTGAAATTGGTAAATAGGGAATTCGATTTGGTACCTTTAGTAGGTCATTCAGAATTAGAGTATTATTACCGCTTTCTCGAGGTGTATGTGAGTCAAGGTAAATTTCTTATTTTAATCCCTTTTGCATCTGACATGATTTTGTCTTGGTCTGAAATTATACCTTTTCCGGTAAAATTTTGTAATTCCTTGCTCACTATTAATTTTCCTTCCGAGAATTTGCTGGTTTCAAAAGGGAAGTATACAGATAAATACTATTCTTTACCGAGTTCCTCCACTGTTAATGCGCTTTGTCACACGGCTCTCGGCTTGTTTACCAAATTTTGCCCAGCGTCTGCTGTTCCTTTACTGCCGATGAATTCTAACAAATGCGTTCAAGCCATTACTGGCAATTCCGATGTCCTGGATTTTTGTAATTTTACTCCGGTTCAATATCACCCATTTTTCCACGTTCACATATTTAATACTCACTTTCTTTATTTTGTGAATGTTTCAGATCTACTTATTACTTGCCCAGACAGAGCACCCTTTCATAAATCATATATTGGCCAAGTTTATGTAAGGGACTCTTGTTTGTTGGTTTCGTCTCATCTTACTCTTTACCCTTCGTTCACTCACATGCTTTCGTTCACACAACAGGATATTCTTTTTGCTAGCATTCCGTCAGACGTAAACATTTCAAACAACTTTTCATTTCCTAAGATCATTTCACGTGAGATTGAAACTTTGGAGCTGATTAACACATCCATGGACACGTTATCTTTTTTGCATTTCGTTCGCCCTGAGTACATCTACCCTCTCCTAATGTTCACTGTTCTTGTCCTATTCATTTTCATTGTCATTTTCCTTATAATTGCCAAGAACATTGAGGGTAGGTTGACAAGGATCGAGATTATTCAGACTATTAAGACATAATTGTTTTCATTTTGTTAGGGCAGAAGGGAATTGTAAACAGACCTGTGGTATTTTGGTTGGTCCGATTCCGTGTTCATTTTACTTTACATAATTATTTTTAGTCTCTTATAATTGTATTTTCAGATTTTTATTTTCAGATGTTTTTTTTTTTATATATTTTAACTTTAGCTATTTCTGTAACTATTTTGCACAATTAATTTAATTTTGCATATTGCATATATCTGATTGGTTTAATTTATCTGTCCTTGATATTAAATGTTGATAGCCAGATTTCATATATTTGTTTTCTATCTCTTTCTTTTCTTAAATATAATCATCACCGTAGTGCTTATAAATATTGAACAATAGTTATAGTCTACTTCTACAACTTCGTCACAGTATTATCAATATTGGAAACTAGTATTTTAACTCTTGAAACACGAGTCATCAGATTTATTTCTGAGTGTTAGCTTAGACTATAACCTACAATTTATTGCCTTACTATTAATATTGTATTAATATTACCGAGCAATTAATGACTAGATGGAATTTTGATCAAAGACATTGGTTGAGTGGTGTAGTAATTGATTGGGTCCTAAAAATGGGCGCAATGAACTTTCTCTGTATTTATTCAATTATGTTCGAGCAGGGAGGTTTTAGGAAGGGAAGAGGATGTGTAGATCAGATTTTTACCCTGAATTGTGTTGTGGAGAAGTATCTGGAGAAGAAACAAAAGGTGTATGTTGCCGTTATGGACTTGGAGAAGGCCTATGACAGAGTGGATAGAGAAGGTTTGTGGAAAGTACTTAGAATATACGGAGTAGAGGGCAAGTTGCTGAAAGCAGTGAAGAGCATGTATGAGGGTGCAAAGGCGGCAGTACGTGTGGAGAGTGAGCAGAGCGAGTTCTTTGACCTGAATGTTGGTTTGAAACAGGGGTGTGTGATGTCCCCGTGGTTGTTTACTGTATATATGGATGGAGTCATGAAAGAAATACTATCAAGAGCAGTGGATGTTGGTGTATCGCTGAAAAGGGAGGGAATTGAGTGGAAGCTACCTATACTGCTGTTTGCGGATGATACAGTTCTGATGAGTGATAATGAATGGGAGTTGCAGGGTCTGGTAAATGAGTCTGGAACAGTGTGCGAAAAACTGAATTTGAAGGTAAATACGGGGAAGAGCAAGGTTATGGTCTTCGAAAGGGGTGAAGTCACAGAGTGTGAGGTGAAGCTGAACGGTCAGGCTATGGAGATCGTCAACTCTTTTAAGTATCTGGGCAGTGTGTTGAGTAAAGATGGGACTATGGATGAAGAGGTGCGGGAGAGGGTACAACAGGGGAAGAGGGTTGTAGGAACGCTAAAAGCAGTAACAAGAAATAGGGTGGTCAGTATGGAAGTGAAGAAGTCCTTGCATGACAGTGTGGTAATCCCGACACTGACTTACGGAAGCGAAGCATGGACGTTGGTTGAGAGACTCAGACCAAGAGTGAGAGCAGTGGAAATGAATTACTTAAGGAGTGCGTGCGGAGTTACATGGAGGGATAGACAGACTAATGAGGAAGTAAGAAGGAGGTGTGGTGTGGAGGTAGATGTGCTGGAAAGTGTGAAAAGGAACAACTTGAGATGGTTCGGCCATATGGAACGTATGGAAAGCGAGAGAATGACTAAGAGGGTGTACGAGAGCGAGGTGGAGGGACAGAGGGGGAGAGGTAGACCGAATATGAGGTGGAAGGATGGAGTGAGGAACTACATGAACGAAGGCGGTGCTGGTTAGGGGGAGGGGCGTCGACTGACTGGGGACAGAGGTGCATGGGGGCGGTTCGTTCGTGGCCACCCCTTCGGGGATCACGGCGTCAGGCAATAGATAGATAGGTAGATGTTCGATTTTGCTCTTGTGTCTTTAATTGTTTAGGATATACATACATTTATATATACTTTATGTAATCTCTATATATTTGATTTTTGGGGTTTTTCCAGATTCTTCTTAATTTTAATTCCTTCTATATAATAAGTTTACAAAAATTCAAAAAATCTTAAAAAATTACAAAACGAGAAAATTATTCTTAATATTTATTAATACTTTCTAAACAAAATTGGGGGAGTAATTTCAGTGGTGGAAATTGTGTCTCTTATTTTTAAGGGGGGCGTGTTATATACTCCAATTTTTAAGCTTACTTAACCAACTATTATTCCTTTACTTACTTATTTACAGGGAGTACATTTATTTTAATTTTATACTGATGTCCCTATTATAACAGCTTATATTATTAGCATTGTATTTCCTTGTATCAAATACAACGGATGTAGACCGAGGTGCACCAGGATGTATACATTTGACCCCGCAGGTCATGGGATTCACATATGTCAGGACTGATGTCATCAAACCAAGTCACCCAAGATCACGTAAGAGGGCCATGTATAGCATGTGATGGAGGTGTGTTTAAGGTGTATCTAAGGTGTGTCCGAAAGTTTAAACCACACCCAGGTATATCATTCTCGAGAGGTATTGGTTGTGATGGACATACAGCCTAGTGTGTATGGTTTTACGTCATTCATAAGGCGTAACCCGAGGTGATAAAGAGGGGAACTTGGGGCATAGAGAGACAGAGCAGAGTACCCCCTCACTTGTATCATTCAAGGGGTCAGGAGGTCAGTTCGTGGTAGTGAAAACAGACTTCTCCATACTTGTATTACATTACTTAATACTTAACCATTCAATATCTTAGTGTACTTCTGAATAAGTCTTAAGGTATCATTTCATTAAACTAATGTGAATTATTCTCAAGTTTCAGTTACCCGATACTAATTATTATACATTGAATTGTTAATTAATGTACGTATGATCGGGAGAAAGGTGGCAGCTTCACATAAAGTTATTTGATCAAAGTAATTCTATCTTCATATACCATCATATTCCTGACGGGTAGTAAGATGGAGAAATTGGGCTTTGGAAGCATTAAAGGCAACAAGGTTTTCTCTACCCAAACTGGAAATAGTAGTTAGATCAGAAGATAAATGTTCTATGGCTTCATTACGTTTGTTTTTGAGGGACTGCTGGCTGGGGCATTCTGGAAAACTAAATGAGTAGTGTAAGGTAGAGTCGTCTGTGTATGAATGGACAGGACAGAGTTGATAGGAGGACGAAGTGAGTGATGGCTGTCCACAACCGCAGGTATGGAACGGCCGGAAAGGAAATTAGAGACAAAGGCACAGATGGAGGGATAGAAACCGAAGGAGGGTAGTTTACAAATTAAAGATTTGTGCCAGACTCTATTGAAGGCCTTCCATATGTCTAGCGCAATAGAAAAGGTCTCACTGAAGTCCCGAAAGGAGGATGACCAGGAGTTAGTAAGATATGAAAGAAGATCCCCAATAGAGCGACCCTTAACCCCTTCTGTACCGGCAACGGCAACGTTTTTGTATTTTATTCTAGCTAAACGTATATGTTTTTGTGCAGTGTTAGAAAGATTTGTGGTAGTGAAAAAGTTTGTGAGATAGTTGGAAGCCTGTTATTTATTGGAGGCCTTTTAAAACTGAATAAAATCGTCTAATATTATCCAGAATATAGTTAAAAGGACAGCACCGGTGAGGAAGGGGTTAAGGAAGCCATACTGGTGATCTGAGAGTAGATTATTAGAAGAGAAATGCTTAAGAAATTTGGAAGCAAGAATAGTTTCAAAAACTTTAGAGATACAAGAGATGAGGGCAATTGGACGGTAGTTGGAGGGTTGAGAACGGTCACCCTTCTTTGGGTAAGGGGGTCTCCATCTTATGGTGGAGGAAAAAAAGAATATGCCCCACGCGTCCTACTGCGTGTCATCGTACAAGGCGACTAATAGGAGGAATGGGGGTAGATTGTAGGCACCAATCGAACAGGGCTATACCCAGGAGAGGCTGTGGGCATTTGATAAGGAATCGCTGGAACTCCTGTTTCATTTGCTTGGCCTCTCTTACTGATTCCCTTTGTCCCTCACTTACACTGAGAGTAGTCCAGCATGCTCTCACAAACCCCTCCTCCTCCTATCTACTTCACTACACTTAACATGCACACCACACTTTCTCCTTCATAATTATTAAAACAAACAAAATTATAAACAAAGGCCCAGCCTCGGAGTCCCCAGGGGGAGGGGGGGGACCATAAATACCCCCTCACATACCCGACCTTCCCCTGACGACCCCTCTAAATACTCTGGACCACGGCCTGTCACTCTTACTATCAACTTTGCAATATTCGCGGCCTTTCCTCTAATTTTCACTATATCGAACACCATATCTCCTCCTCTAAACCTGATCTTCTTTTTCTCACCGAAACTCAGGTGTCTGAAGCAACTGCCAGCAGCCCCTTCTCTGTATCCTCCTACTTTCTCTATCCTAGTTTCAAAGCCAGAGGCGGATGTTGTGCATACGTGCACAACAAACTCACTTGCTCTCGTGTTCCCGATTTCGACTTCTCTGAATTCTCAACTTTATGGCTCAAACTATCCTGTCATTCTCATAATAAATATTTCTGTGCTGTCTATCTTTCCCCTAGCTCTACCGACTTTCACCAATTCTTCGACTATCTAAACTCTAAAGTGGAACACATTCTCTCTATCTCTCCCTTCTCTGAAATCTCCATCTTAGGAGATTTCAACGTTCACCACCGCCAATGGCTCTCCTCTCACTCTACTGACAAACCTGGTGAGCAAGCCTACGTCTTTTCTATCATAAATGACCTAGAGCAGCTGGTCCAGCAACCAACCCGTATCCCGGATCGCTTCGGAGATCGGCCCAACATTCTTGACTTATTTCTGACGTCTAACCCTTCTTCTTATACTGTCAATCTTTTATCTCCTTTGGGCTCCTCCGACCATAAACTTTCTCCGTCACCTGTCCTATCTCTTCAGTATGGCCATCCGATCCTCCCAACCGGCGGCGCTTGTGGCACTTTGGCACTGCCGACTGGGAGGTTCTCCGGCAGTACTTCTTTGATTTCCCATGGAATGACTTCTGCCTCCGTGGCCGAGGACCCTCGGAGAGTGCTGAACGCATTACCGAGGTAATCCTCTCGGGCATGGAAGCATACATTCCATTTTCTTTCTCTCAGTCTAATGCAAAAAAATCTTGGTTTACTCACGCTTGTTCTACTGCTGTCCACAACAAGGAGGAAGCATTCAAACGGTACCGACGCCTTAAAACTCAAGAATCTCATTCTTCCTATGTTTCTGCCCGGAATCAAGCCAAATCTGTTCTTCGACTTGCCAAACACTCTTTCATCAATAATAAATGCACTGAACTATCCAACTCTAGCTCTTCCCAAGCTTTCTGGCATCTAGCCAAAAACCTCTCCAACAACTTTTCTTCCTCGTCTTTCCCTCCCCTTTTCCACTCTGATGGCACAACCATCACTTCTTCCTCTGACAAAGCTGAATTCTTTGCTCAAAGTTTTGCCAGAAACTCTACCTTGGATGATTCCGATGCTATTCCTCCCTCTCCACCCCCCTCTCTCCTACTTATGCCTAATATCCTAATCTCTTCTAAAGATGTACTTTCTACCCTTTCTGGGCTTAATAATAAGAAGGCGTACGGGCCGGACGGTGTTCCTCCTGTTGTACTTAAAAACTGTGCTTCCGTGCTGACCCCCTGCCTAGGCAAACCCTTTTGTCTCTGTCTCTCCTCTAATGTCTTTCCTTCTTGCTGGAAGTTTGCTCTCATTCAACCTGTCCCAAAGAAGGGTGACCGCTCTCAACCCTCCAACTATCGTCCAATTGCTCTCATCTCTTGTATCTCTAAAGTTTTTGAAACTATTCTTGCTTCCAAATTTCTTAAGCATTTCTCTTCTCATAATCTGCTCTCAGATTGCCAGTATGGCTTCCTTAAGGGTTGCTCCACTGGTGATTTTCTTTCATATCTTACTAACTCTTGGTCATCCAACTTTCGGGACTTCGGTGAGACTTTTTCTGTTGCACTAGACATATCGAAGGCCTTCGATAGGGTCTGGCACAAATCTTTAATATCCAAACTGCCCTCCTTCGGTTTCTGTCCCTCCATCTGTGCCTTTGTCTCTAATTTCCTTTCCGGCCGTTCCATAGCTGCGGTTGTGGATGACCATCGCTCAATTCCTCATCCTATCAACTCTGATGTTCCTCCGGGTTCTGTCCTATCTCCTATTCTCTTTCTAATTTTCATAAATGATCTTCTCAACTGTACATCTAGTCCCATCCATTCATATGCAGACGAAGACGACTCTACTTTACACTACTCAATTAGTTGTCCAGAACGCCCCAGCCAGCAGTCCCTCAAAAGTAAACGTAATGAAGCCATAAAATGCTTATCTTCTGATCTAGCTACTATTTCCAATTGGGGTAGAGAAAACCTTGTTACATTTAATGCTTCCAAAACTCAATTTATCCATCTTACTACCCGTCAGGAACCTCCAGAGGACTATCCCTTATTCTTCAACAATACAAAAATCAACCCTTCATCTTCGCTCAATGTTCTCGGTGTCTCTTTTTCTTCTGCTCTCACTTGGAAAGACCATATTACCAGTCTCGCTAAGGCAGCCTCCCAGAAGATGGGTGTGCTCCACCGCCTCAAGGGGTTCTTTACCCCTGCGCAACTACTTGCTCTGTACAGGGGCACAGTGTGTCCTTGTATTGAGTATTGTTCACATGTGTGGGGAGGATCCTCTCACACCGCACTCTTAGATAAAGTAGAAAGGAAAGCCTTTCGTATCATTGACTCCCGTCCACTCACCAATTCTCTGCAATCTCTCTCTCTCTTCGCCGCAATGTTGCATCTCTCTCACTATTCTATCGCTACTACAATAATCAGTGTTCCTCGGAGCTTTCCCAGTGTATACCACCTCCTCTACGTAGGGTACGTAGTACCCGCCTTGCAACACAATCCCACCCCTACTCTGTGCAACTGTCCAACCCTAGAGTGAAACGCTATTCTCAGACTTTCTTCTATTCAACTGCTGAGCTCTGGAACTCTCTCCCAGAATAGTCTTTCCCTCTTCCTTTGACTTAAATAGCTTCAAACTCTGTGTGTCCAGGCATTTTAGCTCGAACGTCCCTTGATTTCGGCCCGGTCACTATTTGAAATCTGGGGGAGGCACTCGTTGCAGGCAGTTATGCCTTTTGTCTCCCTCAGTCACATAGAAGTAGGAGAGAGGGGGATGGAGAGGGAGGAATAGCACCAGAATCATCCAAGGTGAAGTTTCTAGCAAAAGTTTAAGCAAAGAGTTCAGCTTTGTCAGAGGAAGAAGTGATGGTTGTGCCATCAGAATTGAAAAGGGGAGGGAAAGACGAGGAAGAAAAATTGTTGGAGAGGTTTTTGGCCAGATGCCAGAAAGGTTGGGAAGAGCTAGAGTTGGAAAGTCAGTGCATTTATTATTGATGAGAGAGTGTTGGCAAGTCGAAGAACAGATTTGGCTTGATTCCGGGCAGAAACATAGACGATTATATATAGCTTAGGAAGTATATATGGTAGCTATATGGTTTAATGGAGATAGTCTGTAGACTTTGATTTGGTAGACGTCCTTCCTAGGCTGAATGAACTCGATCAATGCTTGCCAGGATGTATTGAGAAGGATGTCACGGTACTGAATGGGTTAATTAATTTAGATTTGACAGCCATTCAAGTCGAAAATCATTTAACCCCTTCAGTATTATGATGCCTATTTAATATGGTTATTATTAGACGTCAGATGAGGAAGGGTATATAAAAGTCAGAGGGTTAGCTAAGATGGGATTTTCCCTTTGGATGCCCACAGATCCTTCGTAAGTTGTATAAAATAATTTAATTATAGCCAGAGTAAACTGTCAAACTATCATTATACGATATATGCAGTTTAGGAATGACCTCTACGAATCTAAAGGTCAAAATCAATTCAATTATGACTCCCACAGATCCTTCCTAAGCTGAATATAATCATTCAATGATAGCCAAAATATATTGCTATACTGTATAGCGTCACAATACTCAATGGGTTTTTAATGTCTCCACCCTTGACATTGTCCAAGTCATGCCATTTGACACCGGACTTTTAATAAAGCCTAGACAACAGATTCATATGTTGCAGAGACGTAGTTTCAATGGAAAGTCATAGCAAAAAAAAAAAAAATATATATATATATATATATATATATATATATATATTTATTATATACTTTCTTTTCTTTCTCTTTTTTTTATTTTTATTTTTTTTTCTAGCGAAGTCAGCCCCTCACCCCCTGTTCCCATTCATTTACAATATTGCTGGTAGGGGTACGACTGTGGTATATGGTTGTATTGTATGGATTTAATAATGTAAAAGGCCAGCGTTCCCCCCAACATAACATAGTGCCACATAAACTGCACCAACTGCGCATGCACTTTATAAATGAAATATAATCATGAAAGTGGAGTGCTCTACATATGACTTAGGGGGAGGTTTGTTTTTCTTTTTTTTTTCTGGAGCCCCTTCTCCTTCATGCTTAACTTTATTAGTTATGAGATTTTAAGACGCTTGCTCCATTCCTTATCATTTACGTGTCGACATTTTCGTGGCGAGCGACGGCAAACCTGTAAGGAACCGGCCTTTGGCCAGGACATTTTTCTAACGAAAAATTGTACACATATATCTCGATAGCGGGGCCTTGGGAGGGGGAAGCTAAAGCAAATATTAAACAAATAATTAAATGAATAAATATATACATACCGGTATGTTCCCCTATATAAAAGTCTAAAATGTGGTATCTACAATCATTTTTCCGACATGTGGATATAATTAGTTCAGTAATGGTACTTGGTTATCATCAATGTTAGGGACGGTTTGCGTGACAGTATCATTTTATATACCAGATCAAACATAATTAACTTTCCTTCTTTATATTTTGTAGACTGAAACAAAAATATCTTGTTTGTTTTACTATGTTCAATGTTTGTTTATTCAGTATTCAAGTGCTTTAACTTAATATGCATGTATTGCCCTGGCTTATTGTTCTATAAATTGGTTTATGAATATGCATACTAGTCCTGTTGTGTTATATTTTATGACTGACTATGATAACACTGCTTTAGATTAATTTTTAACACTTTATGATACAATATTTTTTCAAATAAATAAAACGTATGATCATTATGACAAAAATATTAAATAGGCAGACAATTGCACATTGGAAATAAAAATAAGCCAAAGAGGCTTACTAATTTCGTGTTCCATGAATTAGGGTCATTAAGTAAAAATAATTAAAAGTAGGACCTAATTATTTGTTGCTGCCACGTGTTCCTTTTTTTTTAAGTACCAAATCCCATAAATTCATACAAAGCAAACAATTACATTCAAATTTGAATCTTGCCAGATGAAACTCAGGCGACAAACTGGCAACCCTGCACTCAGCTGGAGGCATTCCTTAGTAAGACACACAACATATAATTTACAATAACTTAATCATATGGTCAATTTATACATAAGCTCTCTCTAGACACGATAATGAATCTTTCTTAGCACATACTAATATATACATCAGAACTCAATATAAGATCAATTTAAATATATACAGTATGACTAAGGAATACATGTCAGATTTGAAGTTTAACATTTACATGATATCAGTGCAATATAATAAGTCATTAGCTTTAATAACAATACTATGATAATAGTCCAGTGGTTCTGACACTCCCCCCTTAACCTGGGAACGGCGAGGGGGGGGTAATGAACTAGCTCCCCATGGGTGAGCATATGGGCTCCATTCAGGCCTATAATCGTCATTTTACGATAAATATCGTTATTACCTATTCATATGAGCCTATTTTACCTTCACTATGAAGATAGTAGCCTGTAACAACAATCAAACCAGTGAAAATATAATTTTTCTGGTCAAAATCGCGAATATAGATGAACCAGCCCATTCATGAATTTTGGAGAAAATTGAGACAACCCCTCCCTCCACGAGGCCTCAAGCCACACTCATACACACACTCGCTTGTGTAACACACCTGCTAGGCACGTAAGCACATCCCCCACACAGTTTGCTAATGTTAGCACAAAAATATACCAACAAATTAGGGGATAACAGGGAAAATAGGTGATAATTGAAGGGGGAGGGGAAAGGGAGGAAGGAGGGGATGTGGAGAAGTGATATGAGGTATAGGAAAAAAAAAAAAAAAAAAAATTTAGTGCTGTTTAACTTGTCTAGCGGGGGGGGGGTTTTGGGCTTATTTGGGCATATTCAGGCCCTCCTGCATGATAAATCAAGTATCTGCATGACATTTTTTTTTATTTAGCAAAAAAATAAGCGCTAAAAGCTTCAAAATGAGACCAGAACGAGCTACGTAGCACTCGTGGTTCTCATACAGTTGTTGTTGTTGTTGTTGTTTTCCCCAAGCTGCCTGGCCGAACAGCCCCAAGGCCCCGAGCAAGGCCAAGGCCACAACCGAGCACCCCCACAGAACCCTCCCCGCCGACCACAATAAAGCCTGGGTGACCGAAGCCACTCCATGGCGGGGAGCTGAGGAGGGCGCGGAAACGCCCGGGAAACCAAAGCCCCACCCAGGGCCCTGTGCCCCTCAGCAATTATGAAGAGAAAGTTGAGGGGCAAAGGAAAGATGTGACGCTTTGGCTTCCAATCTTGGTAGATTAGGAGGTCAATCCACGCAAGAGACGCCGTCACTTGAGATCTAGAAAATATATAAGTAAAAGGAACAGTCAGAGTAAGCTATGGGTATGGCAGAGATCGCTCAGTTCTCACTCTGATAGACCAGCCCATCACCACATACCAGTAACCAGTGATACCAGTAACATGGGAGTTTAGCGTATAGCGGCATATTTTTCCCAGCTATGCTCACTACTGACTACACTGCCGGCCTCTCGAGAACACAGGGAACATGAGTTAATGGGCGGCGGTAAGCCCTGGGAATCGGCTGTCTGGCCCGCTGCGCTCCCGGCCATTTGCACTCTATTTTAACCCTTTAAAAGCCTTAATAATGCTCCTAACTTGCTGCAAATTGGAACCGGACTTAAGTCCGACCCCGATCTTTAAGGGTTAAATGGTATTTTTAGGCCTCCCTCTTAAGAGCTTTGCCGCCGTCGCCCAGTAAAACCTCTTAAGAGCTTTGCCGCCGTTTACGGGTTAAAGAAAATTTGACAAAGACAAATTTATATCCCTAAAACATTTTGTAACATAAATACAGTCAACCTATTTTTCCTCCTACACCCTGGACAAGTAATCAGCCAACACATTCAATTTACCTTTAATATGAATTATTTTCAAATTGTATTCTTGTAGGAATAAACTCCATCTAGTCAATCTTTGATTATGATTATTAAATTTATTGAGATATTTTAAGGAATGATGATCAGTGTAGATAGAATAATTTTGAGGTGAAATTTGTCCCTCGATCAGATTGAATTTGTTTAGGAAGGCCAAACTTAGAGAAGAAGTTTAATAGTTCTTTTACTACGTTAGATGCACTAATTTTCCTAAGAGGGATAGCTTCGGGATAACGTGTGGTCATGTCCATAAGAGTGAGGATGTAAATGTGGCCTGAAGTGGTCTTTGGCAGAGGGCCCACAATATCGATTAATACACGGGTGAAGGGTTCTTCAAAATGGGGTATGGGAATTAGTGGTGCCACGGGTATGGGTTGGTTGGGCTTACCAAAACGTTGGCAGGTATCACAGGTCCTGCAAAACTCACTCACATCCTTCTTGATATTTGGCCAGTAGAAGCAGGTCAGGATCCTAGCCAGTGTCTTCCTGACGCCCATGTGTCCAGCCGTTCCACCGTCATGTGCCAGGGACAGAATCTCCTTCCTATGAGATGAGGGCACTACGATCTGCTCCACAGACCTCCACATAATATCACCCACCTCACAATCAATGGGAATAAATCGGCGCATCAAGACATCATTGTACATGAAGAATTCTGCATCAGGTTGCTCTCCTACGTTCTGCATTAGTTTCCGCAATCCAGGATCTACTTTTTGGGACTGAGATAATTTTAGTTGGGGCAAAACATTGGGGTTAATGTCACCAGCATCCGGGGGCTCCTCACCATCCTCTGCAGATATGTCAGTGAATAAGTTCTCCAAAGCATATTGACTAGGCTCCTCAAATGAGTCAACTTCCCCTTCATCATTATTATCCCCATTATCCTCATTGTTATCCCAATTGTAGTCATGATCAGCTTGAGAATGCGCCATGGCCCTGGTCACTGCACAGGCAGGAAATAAATCTGGTTCGACCGTCACTAGCCTCTCGATACCCTTACATTGCGTGGGCCTAACCACGACAATGGGAGAAGTCTTGACCTTGCCCCCAGCCAAATCATTTTCAAGGAGCATGTCCACCCCAGGCACAGGTAACTCCTCCACGAGTCCCACAGTGACACTGCCATTTACTAATTCACTTTGTAGCTCCACCTGCACAAGTGGAACAGAAAGACTACCACCAATGCCCTGTAGCAGGATGTATTTCCCCTCATCTGCTACTTCGTTTAGTGCAGACTTCTTCAGGAGTGTTTGTGCAGTACCAGTATCTCTCAAGATCCTAATAGGCTGTGAGTTGCTGTCCTTCCCAACTTTGCCCAGGGAAACAAAATCAGCAAAAGCCTCTTCCTCCTCTCTCTCTCTCTCTCTCTCTCTCTTGCTACATGCCCCTTAGTAGAAACAAATGCCACTGGTTTAAAACTTTTTATGTAACTACCCTGACTATTTGCCATGTCTCTCTTTTGATCATAACAGTCATAAGCTTGGTGTCCTATCTTCCCACAGTAGTGACATTTCCTAGTCTCTTTCTCTTTTGTGTTATTCATCTTGATATAGTCAATTTTGTTGCGTGTCCAGGAGGGAGTCTTAGTCTGGGGTGTAATTTTTTGAGTAGGTGTAACACTATTGTGGGGAGACTTTACTGTTTCAGTTTGTGTGTTGCCTTTTTGTCTGTTGTGATTGGGGTTAATTCCTACTTTTCGGATTAGCATGTACTCATCTGCAAGGGTGGCTGCCCTCTTAACATCAGTGATACCTTTCTCTGCAAGATATGCAGCTACATCCTGTTACGGCTGGATCGGCAATACATATTCGGGATTCTTGATCGTAGGACAGAAATGGCTTATGTGACAACGACACGCTCGATTCCAGTCCCAAATACTATATGCTCCAGACAACAAAAGCACCAACGCCCTACAGAGTTATCGTCTATGGTAACGAGGTACCTTAACTCGGCGAAAGTGTACAACAGGGGTAGGCTATGAGGCTAAACTCCCTCAGACATTTATAGGTTACGTTATTACTAAAGAAATGCAATACTCAAGAAACTACGTTAATATTAAGCCTCTAATAATGTAGAATAGAAGCAGGCTAAAGGTATGACAGTGAAATGCTAAATGACAAATGTACACGCCTACTTGAAAGCGCGTGCACTAGAATAACTGTCCCCTACTAACATGCACTAGCATGTAGCATACAAGATGTTCATGATCCAGTAGATACCTAATAATACACATGGAAGGAACATAAATAGTAGTCACTTATTATAATAATGAATCTATACTTGGAATAACTAAAAGGTTGCAGGCAACAGTACTGCGCCGGTAGCCTACTACCGCATAGGCTACTTCGCTTCTCTCACTCTGTCTCCCCTCTGAGTCCGTATGCGCCCTACGCAACAGAACGCCGGACACAGCAGCAAAACGACAGTGCAGTTAATTGATACATGAAAGTATTAATAGTGTTGTCTTGTGTGTGAGTAATGTGTATTGTAAAGTGTTACATACATAAACTTAAAGAGAGCTGCAATGCATAGTAAAATAAAGATATATCCCTCATCATCCCCATGTGTTCTAGCTAGCAGGCCAAGTCACAGGAACAACGAGTCCCAGCACCGAAAGCGAGAACCCAGGAAAAGACTGTAGAGAACACAAGGACAGATAAATTACGTTACTCTACTATACCGGCACTACGAGCGAGCTGTAGTCTCTGGTACTACACTCGCTCCTGGCTCGGTATGCAAATCAAGGCTAAGTCCTCGCCCCTCTACAGACAACTCCTGGGCATGGTCGGGCTCTTACACATGGCACCAGTCTAGTCACAAATTGGATGATGAGCGGGGCATATAACTCGTGAACATGTAGAACGTTCACCAACTATCCTCATCAAGAAGATCGCTGTTCACATTAACCCCTTAAATCTAATACATGTAAATATATGCTTGTCCTAAGAGTAATACGAGAGGTGAGTGCTGAAACTCCTTTAGGACCTCAAGGGAAGGTTATGCATTTAAATAGAGAGAAGAATGAAATGAGAGTAATGTCGTCAGAGAGAAAGAGTGCAACCGTGAGAAGTTGGGAGAGAGGGCAAGGGATGTTAGAATCTCAAAGGTTCTAGGCAACCTGATCATGGAGCACACAGCGAGCCTCCAAGCAATGTGCTGTATGACAACATGGGCAGCCCAGGCAGCATAGTCAGGCGGCAATGGACTACCAACCCTGTCGTGCCCAGCTATAAGCGCAAGGCTGCCAACCAGTCCATACGTCTGGCAACCACCCCCCCGGCAGCGTGGCGCGTTGCTACCCTCTCGCTCTGAAGACTAACTCACTCTCTCTCTCTGAACTCCCATTGTCTTATCTATCAACTTCTCTATTGATACTACATATTAAATGGAAGGTCTCGACATGGCTTAAAACAAAACCCACCACTGGTTAGCACATGACGAGACCTTTGCAGAGATACAAAGAACATAGTTATAAGTTGTCACACTCAATATACATAGCTGCTGACGGTAGCCAGCACGGTACAGTGGTACGGGTGGTACAGTGGAGTACCAAGGAGTACAATCAGGTTGCGTTGCCACGCACTGGGTGCGTCACAGCCCCCCCAAGATTTTAGATAATCGACCTTAGAAGCATTATCAAAATCTGACAGGCAACCAACCGACCTGCTACCCTTAGCTGCCACTAATTGCAAAAGGTGCACAACAACTGAAGTGTGAATTATACATAAAACACAATATTGCATGCATCATGCTACAACAATAAAGACTTACAAAACTAAAAAAAAAAATTCTCGTTTATTTTATTGTTTTATAATCTTTTTGGACGGCGTTATGATAGCCTAATTTTACTCCTGCTCAACCCACACACCGTGCACGACTATCCTGGATCATCAACCCTTGATAGACAATCTGCTATCACGTTCTCACTCCCGGCAATATGCTGAATGTTGAGATTATACTCTTGGAGCATTAGGGACCACCTGGTCAACCGCATATTCCGATTGTGAAACTGATTTAGGAATTTCAAGGGATGATGGTCCGTATAAATCGTCACTACCGGGCCGTAGGCTGGAACATAAACTTCGAAATGTTTGAGCGACAAAACGATAGCAAGAAGCTCCTTCTCTATAGTCGAGTAATTCCTTTGTGCCGAATTAAACTTGCGAGAAAAGAAGCTCACTGGGTGTTCCAAGCCCTCGGAATCAGTCTGCAGTAACACTGCTCCGGCACCCACACCGCTGGCATCAGTCGCCAGCTGAAAACTCCTGGAGAAGTCTGGGGCTCTCAAAATCGGATGTGTACACAGCAGGTGCTTGACTAGGTTGAAAGCCCTCTGACACTCCGCAGCCCAACAGAACTTCACTGACTTCGACAGTAGATCAGTTAACGGTGCTAAGACAGTAGAGTATCCCCGGATGAAGCGCCTATAATAGCCTATCATACCTAGGAACCGCATGACCTGGCGCTTAGTGGTGGGCCTGGGAAACATATTGATAGCCTGTATCTTGCTCAGGGGGGGGCACACCCGGCCTAACCCGACCACGAAGCCAAGATACTGCACAGTAGCCTTTACAAACTCGCACTTCCTCAGGTTCACCACCAGCCCAGCATCGTGCAACTTCCCAAACAGGGTCTCTAAGTGCCTTAGGTGATTTTCAAAATCGTCATCATACACTATCACGTCATCAAGGTAGACCGTGCAGTTAGGGATTTCGTCACAAATATCGTTCATCAGGTTCTGAAACGTGGCAGGTGCGTTCTTAAGCCCATAAGGCATTACGTTACATTGGTAGATCTTGCCATCTACCACAAAACCACAAACTTGCTTAGCTCGGTCCGACAGGGGTACTTGCCAGTAGCCTTTTACAAGATCAATTTTAGTAAGGTACTTTGCATTCCCTATCTTGTCCACGCTGTCGTCAACTCGAGGCAAAGGGTAAGGGTTGGTAGTGGTCAAGCCATTTAGCCTACGAAAATCTATGCAGAACCGCACCTTGCCGTCAGGTTTTGGCTGCAACGTGACGGGTGATGTCCACTTCACATAACCTTCAGTGATCATCCCTCTCTCAACCATGTACTTTAACTCCTCCCGTAAAGCTGGCAACTTTACCGGGGGCACACGGTAGGGCACTGACTTGAAGGGCACATTATCACCGACGTCCACGTCGTGCGTTACCTGAGTAGTGAGACCTGGGTGTTCGGCGAAAACAGAGGGGTATGACCTGAACAGGCCTAGGACAGCAGCACCCTGGTGCTCAGGCAGGTGACTTACAGCTTGCCTAGCCTCTTGTTCAGTATTCCCCGCCCACTGTTCCGCGGAAATGACACAGTCCCAGCTATCCTCCTCAGCAGCATGACTGTCCCCACCTCCTTCTCCACCCTGGCCGCTGCAGGCCAGCACAGGGACAGTGAGAGGCTCTGAGGGGCGTCTCACATACTCTTTCATGAGGTTAACATGACATAACTGATGTTTTTTTCTACGGTCAGGTGTTGCAACGAGATAATCAAGGTCGGACAGTTTCTTAGCCACCACATACGGCCCAATAAACTTGGCAGAAAGGGGGTGTCCAGGCAAAGGTAAAAGCAACATTACCTCCTGACCCACCGAAAACTCCCGAAGCTTCACCTTGGCGTCATACTGGTGCTTCATGACCGCCTGTGCATTAACCAAGTTATTACCTGCCGCTGCCATGCCACCTATAAGTCTCTCCCGGCTCTCAAGGATATATTTAAGTACAGACCCCGGCTTCTCTTCGCCCTCCCAGATCTCTTTCACCATACTTAAAGGTCCTCTCACATTATGGCCAAAGACTAGTTGATTTGGACTGAACCCCAGGCTCTCTCCTGGGACTTCACGTGCAGCGAACAGAACATACGGCAGACCCAAATCCCAATCAGTGTCATGTTCTGCACAGTAACAGCGTAGCATACTCTTCAGGGTCGAGTGCCACCGCTCCAAGACTCCCTGACTCTCGGGATGGTAGGCTGACGACACTACAGAACATATACCGTGCAACTGAAGGGTTTGCTTGAACAATTTGGATGTAAAATTGCTCCCCTGGTCTGACTGCACCTCACGTGGAAATCCATAACGGGAACAGAACAATAATAAGTTTTTAACAACTGCCTTTGCCGAGCCGTTTCTCATGGGGTATGCGTCCGGGTATCTCGTAGCCACATCCATGATTGTCAACAGGAATTTATTGCCACTACTAGTAGGCGGGAAAGGGCCAACCAAATCTACTACAACTTTGCTGAACGGAGGCCCGGTGACAGGTATGGGAAACAAAGGTGCCTTCGGGATGGTCTGGTTAGGCTTCCCCGTTGTCTGGCAGGTCGCACACCCAGCCACCCATGCACAGACATCAGCCTTGACCCCAGGCCACCAGAAAAACCTGCCCAATGCCGCCAATGTTTTTGTTACCCCCAAATGACCCGCCACCGGCACATCATGCGCCAAACACAATAAGGACTCTCTATACTTATTTGGAACAACCACCTGGTCTACTACCCTCGCACCGCCCTCCCACTTCAATTTGGGGTCTAGAAATCTGCGGTACAATATCCTGTTGAGCCTAAAGAAATCTCCCGGCTTCGCATCCCCATCTTCCTCCAACTCTATGGCACCATTGCTATAACGAGCTAGGCTAGCGTCTTGCAGCTGCTGCTCACTAATGTCCCTGGGCGTCAATGCATCAAGATGGTTTTGTAATAAGACATTACCCCGGCTAGTAGGCTCTACTGCCTTAGTGGCTCTCGCTACAGCTCTTGCCTCACGCGAAGTCTTACCCAACTCTGCCTTGTTACACACCATATCTGGGCCAGAGTCAACTCCCGTGTTTATTATAGGTCCAAGTACCGAATCACCGAGAAGTGCAGCAGAATCAATGTCCCTTTTCCTGCCCTTAGCAACCTTCTCCTGATCCTTCCTCCACTGTCCCCGAGGTTGAGTGCTAGGCTGTGCAGGAGCCGCAGAGCGAGATCGGGTTACCACACAGGCCATCTCATCCTGTTGGCACCTCCCAACCCATTCCCGATTCTCACCATCCACGTCGGCCGCCCTCTCGGCAACGACTAAGGGTGGAGTCCCGGAAGTGGGCACCGCAAAGTCGTTGCCGAGAAGAAGGTCGACGCCCTCAACTGGCAAACACTCAACGATCCCTACATCCAGCTCCCTGCACACCTCTCCCACTCTCAACTCCAACCTCACAAGTGGGTATGACCTCGTAGCATTTATACCCTGCACCACAACAACTCTGGCCGCATTTATCGGTTTCCCTGTGAAGTTCCTCAACAAAGTTTGCGAAGCCCCCGTATCCCTCAGCAAGTCAACCCTCCGTAGTTCACTCCCCCAGCTCACAAACCCGTGTCCCCGATGGTCACAGAAAGTGTCCCGGACAGGTGTCGAGCCTTCCGTACGCTTCTTTACCGCGTGTGCCTCAGCTGCTGACAACCTACCCCGGGCAGTTGCTGCAGCCTTCAGAGACACACCGATACTGTGAACCAATGACACCGGCTTAGCGGGAGTGTTACTAGGGCACTCACGTGAATAATGGCCTAGCTTCTGACATTTGTAACATTTCACATCCCCAATGGGCTTCTTCCCTTGTGCGGGCGAAGAAGGGGCCTGACCTTTAGTAAACGGGAGAGGCTTGTGTGTGTAGGTGTTATTAGGTGCAATGCTTTTAGTGTGGTTATGTGTGTCATAGGATTTGTTATTATCGAAAACTCTGGTGGGTGGGGTATAGCGCCCCTTCTGCCCTGACTCAGCCCTCTGAGCGGCACCGCAACCACGAATCAATGATAATCTGAGGTCTGCCATCTTGGCAGCCTCCTCTACTGTCTTGGGACATTTTTCCTTAATGTTCAGCGTTAGATCGGTTCCAGTACATTTGTAAAACTGTTCCAGATAGAAAAGTTGCTTAATTTCCTCAGCCGACTCTGCGTGCTCGGACCGAAACCAGTTATTACATGCATCTGTTAAGTCCCGTGCGTGCTCCATAAAACTGACGTCGCTCTTCTTATTCACGCCACGGAACTTCAATCTATAAGTTTCGGGTTGCAGTTCGTAGGCCCGGAGCACAGCCTCCTTCACCAATCCATACACGACACTCTCGTCCAGTGACAGTGCATCGTAGGCTTTCAACCCCTTACCCACTAGACGTGATGAAACTAATGCTGCCCATTTAACCTCCGGCCAGTCATACTCACGACACTTCTTTTCGAAACGAGCAAAAAACTCAGTCACTGCTGTCTCATCAAATGCGGGTACTAACTTAATTAAATGCGAAAGTGAGTCTGTAACCCAGTGCCCACCACCGAGATGACGCCCCGTGGTCTCTACTCTAGACTTCTCGACATCCATTTCAGCCTGGTACCTGGTTGCATCCTGATTGGCTTGGATTCTAGCAACCTCTATGCGTTCTATACTAGCCTGTTGTATCTGAGTCTCCTGCAGCTTAATCCGTTCTATACTAGCCTGTTGTATCTGAGTCTCCTGCAGCTTAATCCGTTCTATACTAGCCTGTTGACTCTCTTGCAACTTAAGCTTAGCTAGTTCTAGCTGAAATAACATCTCAGGAGACAGGCCTGGGGGGGGAGAGCACAAAATGGGGGATCCACACCGAGACGTGTTTACGGGTAAGCCAGCTTGCCATTGAGAACCCTCCTGCTGCATCGTGCTAAGACTCGCTGGCTGAGGGCCCAGCTCAGGGGTAGAGTGGAATGGAGGCTTGGAGGGAACCCCCCAAGACCCCACTCCACCCACCGCCCCATCGCCATCACCCAACAAACATGCCACCAAATTCTTCTTGGGCCAACTGTCAGGACAGTCCCGCCCCAAAACCGTGGCTAAACAGCGAAGACCGTAACAATCAATAGCCTGCAGGCGCTGTTCGGTCAAAGGTGTCTGCAAAAATGCCCGGGCATCCCTCTCTCCACTTATAACACTCCCCTCCCTAAATATCTGTTGTACTTGCTGGTCACTAGGCTGTACCGTGTTATCCTCCCCCGTAAA
Source organism: Lithodes maja (assembly GCA_037953745.1). Lineage (NCBI taxonomy): Eukaryota > Metazoa > Arthropoda > Malacostraca > Decapoda > Lithodidae > Lithodes > Lithodes maja. The sequence goes on along the minus strand of JBAKBP010020910.1, from coordinate 15,259 downwards.
TGATGAGTCATTAGACATAGTGCTGGTTATACAATTGCTGTTCATAAAAAAAAAAAAGTGCTTATTACTAATTGCAGTCTCGACTCACAAAATGTTAAAGATGCTTGAATGACTCTACTCTAGACACCCCTAACGAAACAATCTGCAAGTCCACCAATACAATAATGACACAATAAAAATTCCTCCAATATGCAAGAAAATTCTAGCCAGCTCTACTAGGTAGCATAGAATAGTTCTCCAAAAAACATGTGATAGGATACTACTGAATCTTGTGCAAGGTCGCCATTTTGTTACGGCTGGATCGGCAATACATATTCGGGATTCTTGATCGTAGGACAGAAATGGCTTATGTGACAACGACACGCTCGATTCCAGTCCCAAATACTATATGCTCCAGACAACAAAAGCACCAACGCCCTACAGAGTTATCGTCTATGGTAACGAGGTACCTTAACTCGGCGAAAGTGTACAACAGGGGTAGGCTATGAGGCTAAACTCCCTCAGACATTTATAGGTTACGTTATTACTAAAGAAATGCAATACTCAAGAAACTACGTTAATATTAAGCCTCTAATAATGTAGAATAGAAGCAGGCTAAAGGTATGACAGTGAAATGCTAAATGACAAATGTACACGCCTACTTGAAAGCGCGTGCACTAGAATAACTGTCCCCTACTAACATGCACTAGCATGTAGCATACATGCTATTCCTCCCTCTCCGCCCTCCTCTCTCTTACTTATGCCTAATATCCTAATCTCTTCTAAAGATGTACTTTCTACCCTCTCTGGGCTTAACACTAATAAGGCGTACGGTCCGGACGGTGTTCCTCCTGTTGTTCTCAAAAACTGTGCTTCCGTGCTGACTCCCTGCCTAGGCAAACTCTTTCGTCTCTGTCTATCCTCTAACGTCTTCCCTTCATGCTGGAAGTTTGCTCACATTCAACCTGTCCCAAAGAAGGGTGACCGCTCTCAACCCTCCAACTATCGTCCAATTGCTCTTATCTCTTGTCTTTCTAAAGTTTTTGAAACTATTCTTGCTTCCAAATTTCTTAAGCATTTCTCTTCTCATAATCTGCTCTCAGATCGCCAGTATGGCTTCCTTAAGGGTCGCTCTACTGGTGATCTTCTTTCATATCTTACTAACTCTTGGTCATCCTCCTTTCGGGACTTCGGTGAGACTTTTTCTATTGCACTAGACATATCGAAAGCTTTCGATAGAGTCTGGCATAAATCTTTAATTTCTAAACTACCCTCCTTCGGTTTCTATCCATCCATCTGTGCCTTTGTCTCTAATTTCCTTTCCGGCCGTTCCATAGCTGCGGTTGTGGACGGCCATTGTTCACTTCCTCACCCTATAAACTCCGGTGTTCCTCAGGGCTCTGTCCTATCTCCTATTCTCTTTCTAATTTTTATAAATGATCTCCTTAACTGTACCTTAATTCCCATCCATTCATACGCAGACGACTCAACCTTACACTACTCCATTAGTTTTTCAGAACGCCCCAGCCAGCAATCCCTCAACGACAAACGTAATGAAGCCATAGAACTCTTAAATTCTGATCTAAATACTATTTCCAATTGGGGCAGAGAAAACCTTGTTAACTTTAATGCTTCCAAAACCCAATTTCTCCATCTATCTACCCGTCAGGATCTCCCAGCGGACTATCCCTTATTCTTCAACAATACAAAAATCAACCCTTCATCTTCTCTCAATATTCTTGGTGTCTCTTTTTCTTCTGCTCTCATTTGGAAGGACCATATTACCAGTCTTGCTAAGGCAGCCTCCCAGAAGCTGGGTGTGCTCAACCGCCTTAAGGGGTTCTTTTCCCCTGCACAGCTTCTTGCTCTGTACAGGGGCATAGTGCGCCCTTGTATTGAGTATTGTTCACATGTGTGGGGAGGTTCCTCTCACACCGCTCTCCTAGACAAAGTTGAAAGGAAGGCCTTTCGTATCATTAACTCCCGTCCACTCACTAACTCTCTGCAATCTCTCTGTCTCCGCCGCAATGTTGCATCTCTCTCGCTATTCTATCGCTACTATAATAATCAGTGTTCCTCAGAGCTATCCCAGTGCATACCACCTCCTTTACGTAGGGCACGTGGTACCCGTCTTGCAACTCAATCCCACCCCTACTCTGTGCAACTCTCCAACCCAAGAGTGAAACGTTACTCTCAAACTTTCTTCTACTCAACATCTGAGCTCTGGAACTCTCTCCCAGAATCAGTCTTTCCCTCTTCCTATGACTTAAATTGCTTCAAACTCCGTGTGTCCAGGCATTTTGGCTCGAACGTCCCTTGATTTTGGCCGTGTCACTCTTTCAACTATGGGGGAGGCACTCGCTATAGGCAGTTATGCCTTTTGCCTCCCTCAATCACATAGAAAAAAAAAAAAAAAAAAAAAGATGTTCATGATCCAGTAGATACCTAATAATACACATGGAAGGAACATAAATAGTAGTCACTTATTATAATAATGAATCTATACTTGGAATAACTAAAAGGTTGCAGGCAACAGTACTGCGCCGGTAGCCTACTACCGCATAGGCTACTTCGCTTCTCTCACTCTGTCTCCCCTCTGAGTCCGTATGCGCCCTACGCAACAGAACTCCGGACACAGCAGCAAAACGACAGTGCAGTTAATTGATACATGAAAGTATTAATAGTGTTGTCTTGTGTGTGAGTAATGTGTATTGTAAAGTGTTACATACATAAACTTAAAGAGAGCTGCAATGCATAGTAAAATAAAGATATATCCCACTCATCATCCCCATGTGTTCTAGCTAGCAGGCCAAGTCACAGGAACAACGAGTCCCAGCACCGAAAGCGAGAACCCAGGAAAAGACTGTAGAGAACACAAGGACAGATAAATTACGTTACTCTACTATACCGGCACTACGAGCGAGCTGTAGTCTCTGGTACTACACTCGCTCCTGGCTCGGTATGCAAATCAAGGCTAAGTCCTCGCCCCTCTACAGACAACTCCTGGGCATGGTCGGGCTCTTACACATGGCACCAGTCTAGTCACAAATTGGATGATGAGCGGGGCATATAACTCGTGAACATGTAGAACGTTCACCAACTATCCTCATCAAGAAGATCGCTGTTCACATTAACCCCTTAAATCTAATACATGTAAATATATGCTTGTCCTAAGAGTAATACGAGAGGTGAGTGCTGAAACTCCTTTAGGACCTCAAGGGAAGGTTATGCATTTAAATAGAGAGAAGAATGAAATGAGAGTAATGTCGTCAGAGAGAAAGAGTGCAACCGTGAGAAGTTGGGAGAGAGGGCAAGGGATGTTAGAATCTCAAAGGTTCTAGGCAACCTGATCATGGAGCACACAGCGAGCCTCCAAGCAATGTGCTGTACGACAACATGGGCAGCCCAGGCAGCATAGGCAGGCGGCAATGGACTACCAACCCTGTCGCGCCCAGCTATAAGCGCAAGGCTGCCAACCAGTCCATACGTCTGGCAACCACCCCCCCGGCAGCGTGGCGCGTTGCTACCCTCTCGCTCTGAAGACTAACTCACTCTCTCTCTCTGAACTCCCATTGTCTTATCTATCAACTTCTCTATTGATACTACATATTAAATGGAAGGTCTCGACATGGCTTAAAACAAAACCCACCACTGGTTAGCACATGACGAGACCTTTGCAGAGATACAAAGAACATAGTTATAAGTTGTCACACTCAATATACATAGCTGCTGACGGTAGCCAGCACGGTACAGTGGTACGGGCGGTACAGTGGAGTACCAAGGAGTACAATCAGGTTGCGTTGCCACGCACTGGGTGCGTCACAATCCTTACTAATGGTGCGATTGAACTCTTCTGACAGCATTAATTCATACAGCTGATCATAATTTCCCTGAATTTCCCTAGAATGCAGCCACCTATCTAGTGCTTTTGTTTTCTCATACAGGAATTCAACATGAGTGTTGGAATTGCTTTTCCAACGATTTCTAAATTTAATTATGTAAGCCTCAGGTACTTGTTCATAGGATTTTAGGATTATCTCTTTCACAAAGTTGTAATCCTTACTCTCATCAACAGAGAGTGTAGTGTAGGCTGTCAGAGCTTTTCCCTTAAGTACACTTTTTAAGAGTATTACCCATTTCTCCCTTGGCCATTCTGAGTTTATTGCAATTTTTCCAAAGGTCTGGAAATACCCAGTCACATCATTCTCCTCAAAAATGGGTACCATGCGAATGTATTTAGTAACATCAAAAGCTCTTACACCACCCTGCTCTCTCTGTGAATGGGAAGACTCTAATTTCTTCATCTCCAAATCTATTTTAGCTTTCTCTAGTTCTGTTTTAGACTGTTCAAGTTGTATTCTGGCAAGCTCTAATTGAAAGTGCATGGTAGAGCTATCAAGATCAGGAGTAACAGATGTCCCTTGTAGGAGTCTGTAATTAGATTCATCAAGACTATGTCCCTCCACCTGTTCGGTCATACTACTGCTCATGGCCCCACGGTCCATGTCACCATCTACATTCACTACTTCTCTTTCCCCGTCAAGTCTATCGTGTAGCGCTTCCATTACACAGTCTTTTAATTCAGACTTATTGAGCTTGGCAGAATGTTGAATTCCCAAATGACTAGCAACTAATTTGAGCATATATTTAGAAAGTGAGATGATAGAAACTCGAGTCATATTGCCACTAAGGAACTCTTCTATATCATTATCATTCACTAGAGGCATGATTAATGTCAAGAAAATAAAAGTTAAGCCTGTACGAGAATCTGAAATTTTTCACAGCAAGTGCAGACAAGATTTAACATATATATAAATTATAACATCAGTCAGGATTACTCCACATTCATGTGCTCAATAATTAATCCAGGTTTACTATCCTGGGCAAGGTCGCCAAAAAATCTCACGTCGGGGCCGACTCCCAACCTCTTGTCACGGCCAAGTAGGTATCGTTAACCCAAGAGAATACCAATTAACCTACCTGCAACTAGCTATCTGCTGTAGAGTGGTAAAAGCACAGGTGTCGGACGCTAAAACCCTCATAAAGACTGTTATTACTTAAATATTTGCTACAGACTATATACTACTGGGACTATATCAAACACAAGTTCAAAGTTATAGAATACATCTTATTAATTTAGGATTCTTACAGGACGCAGATTATTATGTCTAAATACATTAATCTCTGAAGGAGTTATAAATTAAAATTAGTGATTTATAGTACTGCAATATTTTAAGTGTTTCAAAAGCAACATGAATTTAATGGAGTATTCCTTTTAAATAATAAATGTCACACATAATATTAAAATATTTGTAGGACACAATCAACACTTATGGGCAATGTAGCCTACTATCACATCATAGGGATTCCTTTCCTCTATGTTACCAAAGTATTAATGTTGTGCCCTCAAGTCCTCAGTAAATGTCATGTGTACCATGCTAAATATATATAAACTTAAAACATCACACAATCATAACACTATCAATAATAATAATAATATTTGTCCACACTTGCTTAATGAACATAACATACAAAAGTCATATGAAACAATGAGTATACATGCTATGAAACATATGACATATCTCTTATCAACATAATAAAACTCAAGGCTGATTGAATGACATAGCAGAAACTAAAGAAATCATATATCATATATTTCCATACTGACGCCTCAATTATATACCTGTCTTATCTCTGTGTATCCATTCCGACATGCAGAATTAAAAATATATCACAACACTAGGGTAAAACAATCAGTAGAGGTGTCACAACATCTTAGTATGTAAAACCAGGGCAGAGAGAGGGAGACCAACATCCTCTCCGTATGAAGACCCGACAGGTACTGCCTGAAATTTCCCGTAAACTGGCTTATATACACCCAAGCAGTGTCTGGCAACTCAGGCAACCAGAATCTTAACATGCATTATTTACCCAACTTAGAAATGATCTCGGATAAAAAGCCACTCAGGATTAACACTATGGTAACCTATTTCATCTATATAAATGGTCATAAGTTAAGTACCAAATCCCATAAATTCATGCAAAGCAAAAAATTACATTCAAATTTGAATCTTGCCAGATGAAACTCAGGCGACAAACTGGCAACCCTACACTCAGCTGGAGGCATTCCTTAGTAAGACACACAACATATAATCTACAATAACTTAATCATATGGTCAATGTATACATAAGCTATCTCTAGACACGATAATGAATCATTCTTAGCACATACTAATATTCATCAGAACTCAATATAAGATCAACTTAAATATATACAGTATGACTAAGGAATACACGTCAGATTTGAAGTTTAACATCTACATGATATCAGCGCAATATAATAAGTTATTAGCTTTAATAACAATACTATGATAATAGTCCAGTGGTTCTGACAATATATATATATACTGTATATATATATATATTTCTAATCTCTCAGTGGGGTTCGAACCGCCGACCGTCAGGACGATAGCCGACGCTTTAATCAACTACACCACGGCAGTCTAAAAGACACTCAACCCTCTATCCTATTTATGTTAAGGAGAAGGGAAACCCACTAGGCGAATATATTTCAGTTCATACCAAGTCGTAGGATCCATATTCCAGAATACCATACAAGGATTTCTGAGTGTCCCAACGCAACTCGGGCCGAAATTGATTTAATTCAATTCTAACCCACCAAGCATGAGAGTTACAAATATTGAGTATATATCACAAATACACGTGAGCCATTAAATGTTTCTAATCTCTCAGTGGGGTTCGAACCACCGACCGTCAGGACGATAGCCGACGCTTTAATCAACTACACCACGGCAGTCTAAAAGACACTCAACCCTCTATCCTATTTATGTTAAGGAGAAGGGAAACCCACTAGGCGAATATATTTCAATTCATACCAAGTCGTAGGATTCATATTCCAGAATACCATACAAGGATTTCTGAGTGTCCCGACGCAACTCGGGCCGAAATTGATTTAATTTAATTCTAACCCACCAAGCATGAGAGTTACAAATATCACAAATACACATGAGCCACTAAATATTTCTAATCTCTCAGTGGGGTTCGAACCGCCGACCGTCAGGACGATAGCTGACGCTTTAATCAACTACACCACGGCAGTCTAAAAGACACTCAACCCTCTATCCTATTTACGTGTATTTGTGATATATACTCAATATTTGTAACTCTCATGCTTGGTGGGTTAGAATTAAATTAAATCAATTTCGGCCCGAGTTGCGTCGGGACACTCAGAAATCCTTGTATGGTATTCTGGAATATGGATCCTACGACTTGGTATGAATTGAAATATATTCACCTAGTGGGTTTCCCTTCTCCTTAACCTCTCGGCTGCGCATGGGGGGTATGAGACACCACACTCCTGTGCTGACGTATTTGAGCAGTTCCCATCACTATCATCGTTATTTTACCATAAATAGCATTAATACTTATCTATATGCGCCTATTATAGGTTGATTATAAAGGTATTAACCTGTTACAACAATAAAACAAGTGGAAACAGTGTTTGGATGGTCAAAATCGGCGATACAGGCCGGGAGTTACATAATGTACGGCTGAGGCAACCTCCCTGCCCTCCACCCCTCCCCTTGTCTGGAGAAACACTGTTCTGCAATAGTCTCTCTCTCCCTCTTTCCCCGCTTGGTAACAGTGATGACAACGCCCTGCTACCAACTCGCTAATGTTAGCACGATAATATACCACAGAATAAGGGAATAACAGGGAAAATAGGTGATAACTGAAGGAGGGGAGGAAAGTGGGGAAGGAGGGGAGGTGGTGGAGTGATATTTGGCATGGCCCAGGGGCAATACAAAAAAAAAAAAATGTCTTGGGGTGTTTTAAATGGATTTTTTAATAGCCTTACTCTTAAGAGTCTTCCCGCAGTCCGCCGGGGGAAATCTTAAGAGTCTTCCCGCTGTTCCCGGGTTAACATTAATAGGATAGAGGGTTGAGTGTCTTTTAGACTGCCGTGGTGTAGTTGATTAAAGCGTCGGCTATCGTCCTGACGGTCGGTGGTTAGAACCCCACTGAGGGATTAGAAACATTTAGTGGCTCACATGTATTTGTGATATATACTCAATATTTGTAACTCTCATGCTTGGTGGGTTAGAATTAAATTAAATCAATTTCGGCCCGAGTTGCGTCGGGACACTCGGAAATCCTTGTATGGTATTCTGAAATATGGATCCTACGACTTGGTATGAATTGAAATATATTCGCCTTGTGGGTTTCCCTTCTCCTTAACATAAATAGGATAGAGGGTTGAGTGTCTTTTAGACTGCCGTGGTGTAGTTGATTAAAGCGTCGGCGGTTCGAACCCCACTGAGAGATTAGAAACATTTAGTGGCTCACGTGTATTTGTGATATATACTCAAAATTTGTAACTCTCATGCTTGGTGGGTTAGAATTAAATTAAATCAATTTCGGCCCGAGTTGCGTCGGGACACTCAGAAATCCTTGTATGGTATTCTGGAATATGGATCCTACGACTTGGTATGAATTGAAATATATTCGCCTAGTGAGTTTCCCTTCTCCTTAACATAAATAGGATAGAGGGTTGAGTGTCTTTTAGACTGCCGTGGTGTAGTTGATTAAAGCGTCGGCTATCGTCCTGACGGTCGGCGGTTCGAACCCCACTGAGAGATTAGAAACATTTAGTGGCTCACGTGTATTTGTGATATATACTCAATATATATACATATATATATTGTCACTTCCAACTGAGCTAGCTGCTTCAGTTGTAAGTGTTTTGTGTGAATTAGCACATAGCCGTTTGGGAGGCCTGCCTTTTGTTCTTGCTTTCTTTCTTCGTTCCCACAGTTAGAGCTGTGGCCGTCTTTAGTGGCGCCATACCGTCCTGGGCAACGCATTGTCTTTGTTGCCACGAGTGTAATTACCTCTTTTGTTTAACCCTTGTGGGATTATGTTAGTTTATCTTAAGTTTGCACAATGATGTCTTATATTTATTTGATTGCTTTTGTGTTGTTAATGAGAGCCCAGGTGCCTAATATAATTATGTAATCTGGCAATGTCTGGAGCTCTCCTTTCCCCTCCCGACCCTTGCTGGGAGTCTTGCCTTCACTCAAGTCCCAGACCCCGTACTTAAACATGCACTGCCTGTGTTGTTAGGCTTGCTTTCTTTTGTTTCCCTTTAATACCGCATATACTGTATATATATTTTGTTCCGTATTGAGAAATAGCAGGGAAAGGCTGGAGTCATCTTGAGCATTAAAGTTTTGTCTTACTATTATGTGTTAGCATTTAAGATTTTTTTCCCTTTGTCTTAGATAGAAATACTGCATCTTTTTCTATGGCATTCTTGGATAGAAGCTTCACACCATGTTTCTTCCATTTCTTTTTCTTTATTCTACTGCATTGTTATTTCTTATTGTATGTGTATCTTATGTATTATTGAGGTTGGCATATACACTGGTTTGTTCGGTGGCTCTTAGAAGCCAGCCACAACCTACTGAGATGCCAACCCTTGTGTATTGTTGGGCTGCTGCATGAGACTCTTTCCATGGTCAATTCCTGAGCGATGGGCATGATATGGTTGGTTCTGGGAGTCTAGCAGCATTTCAGTTTACCATTTTTGTGCAGTTTTGAATAACCTGAGAAGTACTCTAAGATACTAACAGCACTATCACCAGGAGTCTGACAGGCCCCGACTCAGAGACAGTAGATATTTGTGTTTCTCCATGTATTACTGCTTTAATAGAGCAAAGAAAAAGATAACCCCTTTTCCTAGAGAACCTGTGTGTCTTGGTGTTTGAGTCAGATATTAGGAGCGTGTCTGTTGCAGGGTTAGTGCAGTACAGTGAGCATTGTTGGGTGCAGGACTACAGCATTGTCGTCTTTTTGCTACGGCGTTTCTCTTTGGACAGTGCTGTGGGCTAGGCTATTGGAGCATCTGCATTTCCTGAACCTCCCCTCGTAACAATATAATATATATATACCGTATATATATCGTCAATCCCTAAATTACCGGTAAGACATACAGTAGTTACACTATAATATTGATTTTATTCCTATGGATATTATAAGCTAAATTTCAAATATTTTCATTAAGAAGATTAGCTGGTAGAAGTCAAGTAATATTAAAATATTTACTCATCTTCTAACATTATCAAACTGGGCATGATTATTCGAGCAATTCATGTAATTTCGTGTTATATAATTATATACCCCATGATTAAAACAAAACATTTACATTTGTTAACAGTTAACAAATATTTTGATGTCAATAAAGGTCATCCAAAAAATATAAATACTCAAATACAATAATAACACGTGACTGATTTTTGTTAAAATAATTCCCACTACTGATGTATTGACCCAATGTGTCCATGATATATACCGTGTGTGTGTGTGTGTTACTCAGTTACTTGTTCGTCAAGGGGAATCCACGCAATGCGAGCTAAGCTCATTATTATCGCGCCTCCTTAACTGGGAATGTATTGCGTGAAATGTATGTTAAGTGTTTTATGTACTGTTGGAATGGCTGTGGATGTGTGTGTAGTCTGTATTTAGCCAATTGGCGACATTGGAAACGAAGGCTTTGGGTGGATCTGTATGGTACCATTCTCACTATAGACGGTACCGTCTCGCCCGAAGGCTTAGGTAGCCATCAGCTTAGGTGAACCATATGATACCCATCTCGCCTTGTACTATTTTTGCCAACCCCAGATGGGACGTCACAACGTCGTCCACTTATTCCAGGTACCTATTTACAGCTAGGTGAACTGAGGCTAACACATGAAAGGAGACAAGCCCAATTTGTCTCCGCCCGGCCGGGGATTGAACCCCCGACCCCTCGTGTGTGAGACGAGAGCTCTACCTACTAGGCTACGGGCTGTGTGTGTGTGTGTGTGTGTGTGTGTATTCACTTGCTTGTTCGTCAAGGGGAATCCACGCAATGCGAGCTAAGCTCATTATTATCGCGCCTCCTTAACTGGGAATGTATTGCGTGAAATGCATGTTAAGTGTTTATGTATCGTTGGAATGGCTGTGGATGTGTGTGTAGTCTGTATTTTAGCCAATTGGCGACATCTGGAAACGAAGGCTTAGGTTTTTTAATCTGTACGGTACCATTCTCACTACGGTACCAGTCTCACCCGAAGGCTTAGGTTGACCAGTAGCTTAGGCTGACCAGTACGATACCCATTTCACCTTGTAACCGATCACCAACCTCAGATGGGACGTCACAACTTCGTCCACTTATTCCAGGTTCCTATTTATACTGCTAGGTGAACAGTGGCTACACCGTTAGGAGATCTGCCCAAATGTCTCATCCCCGCCCGGGTCCCGAACTCGGGACCTTCTGGTTGTGAGCCAGACGCGCTATCTGTTACGCCACGGGGAGGTGTGTGTGTGTAATAATAATAATAATAATAAACGGTTTATTAAAGAATGGCAGCCTCATGAGCTGAAAATACACATTTTACAATTTAGTGGATGAACATGAGATGTACAGATATGAGGATGGTAAGTATTGGTTTACAAACAAAATAAATAAATACAATAATGATGCATGTGCAGAATACAAATTATCATAAAATAACCATGAGAGTAAGTGATATACAGTACATATACACTTTTATTTACTTCCTCATATACAGAACAACACAAACGCTCACGTATGCACACAAACATACATACACACAGAAACTGTTTAGGTATGTGGGGGAAAGAAAAGGGTGCAGGTACTACAATTTTTTTTTTTTTTTTTTTTTTTCTATGTGATTGAGGGAGGCAAAAGGCATAACTGCCTATAGCGAGTGCCTCCCCCATAGTTGAAAGAGTGACAGGGCCAAAATCAAGGGACGTTCGAGCCAAAATGCCTGGACACACGGAGTTTGAAGCAATTTAAGTCATAGGAAGAGGGAAAGACTGACTCTGGGAGAGAGTTCCAGAGCTCAGCTGTTGAGTAGAAGAAAGTTTGAGAGTAACGTTTCACTCTTGGGTTGGAGAGTTGCACAGAGTAGGGGTGGGATTGAGTTGCAAGACGGGTACCACGTGCCCTACGTAAAGGAGGTGGTATGCACTGGGATAGCTCTGAGGAACACTGATTATTATAGTAGCGATAGAATAGCGAGAGAGATGCAACATTGCGGCGGAGAGAGAGAGATTGCAGAGAGTTGGTGAGTGGACGGGAGTTAATGATACGAAAGCCCTTCCTTTCAACTTTGTCTAGGAGAGCGGTGTGAGAGGAACCTCCCCACACATGTGAACAATACTCAATACAAGGGCGCACTATGCCCCTGTACAGAGCAAGAAGCTGTGCAGGGGAAAAGAACCCCCTAAGGCGGTTGAGCACACCCAGCTTCTGGGAGGCTGCCTTAGCAAGACTGGTAATATGGTCCTTCCAAATGAGAGCAGAAGAAAAAGAGACACCAAGAATATTGAGAGAAGATGAAGGGTTGATTTTTGTATTGTTGAAGAATAAGGGATAGTCCGCTGGGAGATCCTGACGGGAAGATAGATGGAGAAATTGGGTTTTGGAAGCATTAAAGTTAACAAGGTTTTCTCTGCCCCAATTGGAAATTGTATTTAGATCAGAATTTAAGAGTTCTATGGCTTCATTACGTTTGTTGTTGAGAGATTGCTGGCTGGGGCGTTCTGAAAAACTAATGGAGTAGTGTAAGGTTGAGTCGTCTGCGTATGAATGGATGGGAATTAAGGTACAGTTAAGGAGATCATTTATAAAAATTAGAAAGAGAATAGGAGATAGGGCAGAGCCCTGAGGAACACCGGAGTTTATAGGGTGAGGAAGTGAACAATGGCCGTCCACAACCGCGGCTATGGAACGGCCGGAAAGGAAATTAGAGACAAAGGCACAGATGGAGGGATAGAAACCGAAGGAGGGTAGTTTAGAAATTAAAGATTTATGCCAGACTCTATCGAAGGCTTTCGATATGTCTAGTGCAATAGAAAAAGTCTCACCGAAGTCCCGAAAGGAGGATGACCAAGAGTTAGTAAGATATGAAAGAAGATCACCAGTAGAGCGACCCTTAAGGAAGCCATACTGGCGATCTGAGAGCAGATTATGAGAAGAGAAATGCTTAAGAAATTTGGAAGCAAGAATAGTTTCAAAAACTTTAGAAAGACAAGAGATAAGAGCAATTGGACGATAGTTGGAGGGTTGAGAGCGGTCACCCTTCTTTGGGACAGGTTGAATGTGAGCAAACTTCCAGCATGAAGGGAAGACGTTAGAGGATAGACAGAGACGAAAGAGTTTGCCTAGGCAGGGAGTCAGCACGGAAGCACAGTTTTTGAGAACAACAGGAGGAACACCGTCCGGACCGTACGCCTTATTAGTGTTAAGCCCAGAGAGGGTAAAAAGTACATCTTTAGAAGAGATTAGGATATTAGGCATAAGTAAGAGAGAGGAGGGCGGAGAGGGAGGAATAGCACCGGAATCATCCAAGGTGGAGTTTCTAGCAAAAGTTTGAGCGAAGAGTTTAGCTTTGTCAGAGGAAGAAGTGATGGTTGAGCCATCAGAGTGGGAAAGGGGAGGGAAAGACGAGGAAGAGAAATTGTTGGAGAGGTTTTTGGCTAGATGCCAGAAAGCTTGGGAAGAGCTAGAGTTGGATAGTTCAGTGCATTTATTATTGATGAAAGAGTGTTTGGCAAGTCGAAGAACAGATTTGGCTTGATTCCGGGCAGAAACATATGAAGAATGAGAGTCTTGAGTTTTAAGGCGTCGGTACCGTTTGAATGCTTCCTCCTTATTGCGGACAGCAGTAGAACAGGCGTGAGTAAACCAAGATTTTTTAGCATTAGTCTGAGAGAAAGAGAATGGAATGTATGCTTCCATGCCCGATAGGATTACCTCGGTAATGCGTTCAGCACTCTCCGAGGGTCCTCGGCCATGGAAGCAGAAATCATTCCATGGGAAATCAAAGAAGTACTGCCGAAGAGCCTCCCAGTCGGCAGCGCCAAAGTGCCACAAGCGCCGCCGGCTAGGAGGATCGGGTGGCTGTACTGGAGAGATAGGACAGGTGACAGAGATAAGTTTATGGTCGGAGGAGCCCAAAGGAGAGAAAAGATCGACAGTATAAGAAGAAGGGTTAGAAGTTAGAAACAGGTCAAGAATGTTGGGCCGATCTCCGATGCGATCCGGGATACGGGAGGGTTGCTGAACTAACTGCTCTAGGTCATTTAGGATAGAAAAGACGTAGGCTTGTTCACCAGGTGGATCAGTAGTGTGAGAGGAGAGCCAATGGCGGTGGTGAACGTTGAAATCTCCTAAGAGGGAGATTTCTGAGAAAGGAGAAATGGATAGAATGTGTTCCACTGTAGAGTTTAGATAGTCAAAGAATTTGGGAAAGTTGGTAGAGTTAGGGGAAAGATAGACAGCACAGAAATATTTAGTAAGAGAATGACAGGAAAGTTTGAGCCATAAAGTTGAGAATTCGGAGGAGTCGAAATCGGGAACACGAGAGCAAGTGAGTTTGTTGTGCACATATGCACAACATCCGCCTTTGGCTTTGAAACTAGGATAGAGAAAGTAGGAGGATACAGAGAAGGGGTTGCTGGATGTTGCTACAGACACCTGAGTGTCGGTGAGGAAGAGAAGATCAGGTTTGTAGGAGGAGAGATGGTGCTCAACAGAGTGAAAGTTAGAGGAAAGTCCGCGAATGTTGCAGAAATTAATAGAAAGAGTAACAGGCCGAGGTCCAGGTAATTGTGTGGGGTCGTCAGGGGATGGTCGGTCGGGTGAGGGGGCAGGTTAATCCTCGGTAGTGTAGGTGTGTGTGTGTGTGTGTGTGTGTGTGTGGGTGTGGGTGTGTGACAGAAGGCGAAATATGGAAGAGGTGCGGGTGCAGGTGCAGATGGAAGGGTGCAGGTACTACAATGGGAGGTTAATCCTCGGAGGGTAGGTGTGTGTGTGTGTGTGTGTGTGTGTGTGTGTGTGTGTGACAGAAGGCGAAAAATGGAGGAGCTGGGCGTTCTATTGTTAAGGGTGGAAATACATGGATGAAGATACGCGAACACTTAATAATAGATAATGCTTATGCATAGATTTATAATCAGAAGTAGCGCTAGTGAGCAATATGTTCTCGCTCATATGAACGTATACTTGCATACATATGTGCATATGACCATATAAATACACATACAGTACATACATGTGTGTGTGTGTGTGTGTGTGTGTGTGTGTGTGTGTGTGTGGACATGCTGGTGAAATATGTTTTAATATGCCAAAGCAATAAACTGCAAGGGAGAGATATACTCTTGTTAATTACAATGTCTATATTTGTCT
>JBAKBP010020909.1:17500-41651 GCA_037953745.1 Lithodes maja | reverse complement strand
CTGTAGAGCGAGAAGATTTGAAATTCTCGATAGTTCCTCAACTAGTAAAGTAAGAATACTGGAATCATTATATATAACGAAAATGAAACCTTTAATTAATGGTAACCTGTCTTCTTTCCCACTTCATATTGCTTAACCTCAGAAGCGCGATCGTATGGTACCATCTACCGTTGCCCCAGGCGAAGATATGGCTATTTGGGAGACTATTCCAAATTGCAACGAAAACTACATCAGCGTGTAGGAAATATATTGATACCAAAAAAATGTGTGTGTGTGTATGTGTGTGGGAGGGTGGGGGGGGGGGGGGGGGGTAGTTGAAAAATGTGGCGCGAATGTCATCACACGGAGATCTTGCCACTACCGTAGTCGTGCGTATAGAGGGAGAGGGACGTGAGGGCTCCCTGACAACTGTCTGATAACTGACTGTATGGAAGCGAGCCAAGTGTGTATTGTGGTGGTATCGAGAGCTACTATATAGGCCTAGTCACACACCAATTTGTAACCGCCTGGCTCAACGTATGCAGTTTTTGTATCCGTTTGATATCCTGGCTCTCGAGAGGACGTTCGCCATCCACCAGTAAAACCTCTGGAGAGGACTCTCGTCGTTCTTGGGTTAAGTATCCCTTTTTTATACATTTTTATTGTTAAAAAAAACAAAATGTTTAGCCTTTTACAAGTACATGAACTCCAAATATTTATGTGTAATTTTTTTTTTTTTTTTTTAGACCACTGAAGATGGCATAAGATTTACCGAAACGTTTGGTCCCCCTGATGATGTCTGCCCCAATAAAAATGTTGTTTGTTTCATCCCTGGTATTACTGTTCCTAATATATATATATTATATATATATATATATATATATATATATATATATATATATATATATACAGGGTTATTCAAAACTTTAGTGACAAAATTACAGGGGTAAGTCCTGACATGATATTAAACATATTTCCATATGTATTTTACCCAAAAATAAAAGGTTAATTACAGACACGAAATCCAAATCCATTACCGTGGGCGAACGATCGAACACTTCAAAATCAACCCCGAACCCCCCCACATCACCCCCTAATCTCTCTCGGGTAGGTGAGGGAAATTATTACAACGTATGAAGCAATGAACCCTTACCGATCCCGGGATTCAAACAGATCCGTAGGCTTTGAATCGATCCCAAGGCTTCGTGTATCATGTAATGTCAGATAGGCTAAGAGAGGAGTAACCAGTAATAGTTTTATTATTTTTTATTACAGGGTGTACAGTATCAGTGTATTAAATTAGTGTCACATGCAACCATAACAGAAATCCGATACTTTTATTACACGGCATTGTACAGTATGCCGTTAAATGTACGTATAATAACAGTTGTTACAGAGCATTACAGTAAAATTAGGGTTATCCTTGTAAATTAAGAAATTAATATGTACAGCACAGTCACTCATAAAGGTTTGTTTTTTTTAGATGCCAGGGCGTATTCGTTACTACTATCTTATCTGACATTACATGGAACACGAAGCCTTGGGATCGATTCAAAGCCTACGGATCTATTTGAATCCCGGGATCGGTAAGGGTTCATTGCTTCATACGTTGTAATAATTTCCCTCACCTACCCGAGAGAGAATAGGGGGTGATGTGGGGGGGTTCGGGGTTGATTTTGAAGTGTTGGATCGTTCGCCCACGGTAATGGATTTGGCTTTCATGTCTGTAATTAACCTTTTATTTTTGGGAAAAATCCATATGGAAATATGTTTAATATCATGTCAGGACTTCACCCTGTAATTTTGTCACTAAAGTTTTGAATAACCCTGTATATATATATGTTTCTAGTCTCTCAGTGGGGATCGAACCATCGACCATCAGAACGATAGCCGACGCTTAATCAATTACACCACGGCAGTCTGCCGTGGTGTAATTGATTAAGCGTCGGCTATCGTTCTGATGGTCGATGGTTCGATCCCCACTGAGAGACTAGAAACATTTAGTGGCTCACGTGTATGTGATATATTCTCAATATATATATATATATATATATATATATATATATATATATATATTACTGTATTCATATATAATATATGTAAGACAGGTTTCAATTTGCATGGAACAAAAATACATTTTCCTCCTCGACTCTGATTCAAACGCAGCTGCCTCATAAACTGTCTAGTGAGGCTCTGTAGAAACGTTACCAGAGATACTTATATTCACCAGGACGATATATTAACCTCTTCTGTACCGACTACGTGTTTTTAATTTTATTCTAGCAATATTTTGAGGATTTTGTGCAGTTTGAGAAGGAATTGAGGTAGTAAAAATGGGTTAAGTGAGATAGTTCAAAGCCTATTAATTGCTGGAGGCCCTTTTTACACTGAGTAAAATCATTTAACAGGAGCCAGAATAAAGATAAAATGACGGCACCGGTACTGAAAGGGTTAATGACATATAATCTATCAGGGCCACCATTCTAAAAAGTTCATGGAATTGTTGTTTTGGGGAGCTAGATATTTTATCTTGTTAACCCATACAGTGCCAGGGACGTCCCTTTTATCATATTCTGGCAACTATTAGAAGATTTCATTCAGCTTAGGAAGGACCTCTAGCAATAATAAGGTTTCAAACTATCTCAACCAACCTGTATAGCTACCACAGATCCTTCCTAAGCGGCATAATATCGTCTAAATATAGCTAGAATACAAAATAACACACGTCGCTGGTACTCAAAGGGTTAACATACCTTTCAGTTCAATGTTAAAAGTATTTTAGTTATTATTTCATTAAGCACTTAACTATGATAGCATTTCTCCCACATACATCGGATTAGAAACCAAAACTCAGTGTTAGGTTTGTGATCATCATTTAGCCAAAATACCACATAATAGGTTTGAAATACATGAGGTTCACAAATACGATGTTCTTACCATTGCCAGTGGCAGCCTCGTATACAGAAATGTAGTAGAACAAAATGATACAGCCCATGCCACTATTAAAATTATACTGTACTTTGAATATGCCTAAGCAGCTTATATGCAATGAGCTGGTGGTGGGAAACGAGTTGATATTTTACCATAATACATTGTAAACCAGTGATACGATAGAAGAAAACTGTGTCTCTAGCTCTGTTGTGCATATGAGAGATATATATATATATATATATATAGAGAGAGAGAGAGACAGAGAGAGAGTAAGATTGAGAGTGAGAGAGTGAGAGTGAGAGAGAGAGAGAAAGGACACTTTGACGAGAGGTAATTGCTTTTCAAATACGTCTTCACGAGGAAGGGGCAGAGTACAGCAAGGGAAGAGCGTCAAGCCAGTATTATGAAAGTCTCCAAGCTATGGAAGGGATGTTCACATTTGTTTTTTCTATATAAGTGAGGGAGACAAAAGGCAGAACTGCCTGTAGCGAGTGCCTCCCCCAGAGTTGAATGAGTGACAGGGCCCAAATCACGGGACGTTCAACCCAAAATGCCTGGACACACGGAGTTTTAAGCAATTTAAGTGATAGGAAGAGGGAAATACTGATTCTGGGAGAGAGTTCCAGAGCTCAGCTGTTGAATACAAGAAAAACAGAGTAATATTTCACTCTTGGGTTGGAGAGTTTCACAGAGTAGGGGTGAGATTGTGTTGGAAGACGGGTACCACGTACCCTACGTAGAGGAGGTAGTATACACTGGGAGAGCTCTGAGGAACACTGATTATTGTAGTAGCGATAGAATAGCGATAGAGATGCAAAATTGCGGCGAAGAGAGAGAGTTTGCAGAGAGTTGGTGAGTGGGAGGGAATTAATGATACGAAAGGTCTTCCTTTCTACTTTGTCTAGGAGTGCGGTGTGAGAGGATCATCCCTACACATGTGAACAATACTCAATACAAGGATGCACTGTGCTCTTGTACAGAGCAAGAAACTATGCAGGGAAAAAAACAAAAAATTGAGGCAGTTGAGCATATCAAGCTTCTGGTAGGCTGCCTTAGCAAGACTGGTGATATGGGCCTTCCAAGTGAAAGCAGAAGAAAAAGAAACACCAAGAATATTGAGAGAAGATGAAGGACTTATTTATGTATTGTTGAAGAATAAGGGGTAGTCCGCTGGGAGTTCCGGATGGGTAGATAAATGGATAAATTGGGTTTTGGAAGCATTAAAGGCAACAAGGTTTTCTCTGCCCCAATTGGAAATAGTAGTTAGATCAGAAGATAAGTGTTGTATGGCTTCATTACGTTTGTCTTTGAGGGATTGCTGGTTGGGGCGTTCTGGAAAACTAATTGAGTGGTGTAAGGTATAGTTGTCTGCGTATGAATGGATGGGACTGGAGGTACAGTTGAGAAGATCATTTATGAAAATTAGAAAGAGAATAGGAGATAAGAATGAGCCTTGAGGAACACCAGAGTTGATAGTGTTACGCTGGCCAGCTTGCCAGAATTCACTCGTAACTCGCTAGCGCTCGCCAGGGCAGTGATATGGGCTACAATAATCGTAGACCGATGTTCTTTCTTTCATAGAGTTCATGTTGTCACAGACAGATCAGTGGTGGTCTTTATTCTTGTCTGTGACACTTGGAAGCTATTTTATATAATTGATAGAATATAAGATACATTGTGTGAAGTTGTAGGGAGAAAGAGAGCGAGCAGCGTGGTGGTAATATGTGCGTGTGTATGTACGTGTGCCTCCCTCGCTCGGGCGGGCTTTCCCACGCCCTTGATTGGCCGGCGGGTCTGGCTACATCATAGGATGCTTGCTCTTCATGACGTAGTGGTCTGTGATTGGAGGCCGCTGTCCTGGGAGGGTGGTGCGGGGCTCCTGCCCGCGTTTCTCCTGCAGAGCTTGGCACGGCGTGCTTGGTCCTACATGTCCTTTGCAATCTGTCCCCCGTATAACCCCCTATACTACTTTCTCTCTCTCTGAACTTCTTCCTTTTCATACTTCTCTCTTTATTCAATTACTTATCCCTTCTGGTTCTGCATACGACTTCCATAGTCGGCCAGTCGTTTTACCAGCACCAGCTCTCTATATATGTTTGCACTAGTTTTAGGGATTATTTGAGTCATAGTCATATGGTAGCCTAGTGTTGGGGTGCTTCTAATTAGTGAGCTGTTCTTTCCCATTATTTAATGCTAGACAGTGGAAAGTATCTTTGGTCGTTGTCTGCGTTATGTATGTTGCAAGTCAGAGCCTGTACAACATCGACGAAGCTAGCTAGCCTGTAACCCTTGTGCATATTTTCCTTTGCGAGTGTAGCAGTATACAGGTAAAGGGCTTTTGCCTACTCTTACCTGTATGATTGCTGCCTCATTTTGTTGACCTTTGTGGAGCGCCAGGGTAAGACCAGATACTAGAGATCTGGACTTACCAAGAGAGCCTCCAAGTCACTTAACGTAACATAAGGGAAATCTGTTCAAGGGGAGACAGTAGGCAACGAGCATGCTTGCGGTCTGCCTAGTTTCTTGATACCTTTTATACCATTGCTAGACTTTATTAGTGAGAAAGACAGCATTGAGTTTATTAACTTTAACTGTGTATGCTTTAGGAATTATTCACGCCTTATTTTAGCCTTGGTTGATGCATAGTGCACAACTCAGTTTGGCTGTTACGTTGGCTAAGGAAGTACTGTTTTTGAGTGGTTATTATTAGTGCTGCCACAGAGTTGTTACACTCCCTTGTTATATATAATTATGTATCCTACTTATTGGTGTATTTAAGATACACGCTTTGGTGTCCTGCCCCTGCATTATTTCTGTTCTATATTAACGAGCATCTTAGAGCATCAGACCTTTTTAGAAGATTCCTCATCTGATTGTTGTAAGACTAGACTTCCAGTGTTTTCATAGAGCATTGAAGAGTTTAGTGTTGAGTACTGACTCACACTACAGTTAACGTAAGCATTTATTCCTTTATTAAATCTTATATAGTTTATTCAAGCATTTTCATAACATAAGTACTCCTGTTGTGAGTTGGCTTTGCCGTCATCGGAAAGCCTTTGTAGAAGTGCACTAAAACCTAGTTAATTGATATCCCATTATCCAGTAGATTAACTCTGAAGGGTTTTAAGAGTTTTTGTTCACCGGCGTAATAGTTCGAGGGTTTGGAATTAGCGTACCGTTGTTGCAGATATAGCCTATCATCTAGTCCATTATTAAGTGCCCTTGTTTATTTCGTAGTGCCGGTCATAACAAATGGCGACCTTAGACCAGAATATAGTGAACTGAATATTGCAGTTTTTTTTTGGAGAAATCTTATTGCCATTTGTGGTTGAATTTATTTCTCGCATTGTTGGCAGTAGACATTGTTTTGAGGATACATAGAACTTGTTGGAGTTATTGGTGACCTAGTATTGCACTCAAAAACATCTTCGAATATTTTTTGGTGAATAAAGCTACGCAAGAGTTTGGCTACTTTTGTCTTGACTGAGAATTTTTTTTGTTGACTCCATCATGTCACTGGACGGGTTTGAGTATAGTGAGGGCACAGTGCGAGAGGCAGGCGAGGAGGTGGAGAAGGTGGAGTTGTCAAGCGGCGTTCGGGTGGTGAACAATGAGGAGGATGCTCGGATATTTTTGGAGGAGCCTGTGTCAGCGGATCGTGTGTCAGGGCTAGACCGGTACGGACTGCAGTGTGTGGCCACGGTCTTAGGGTTTCCCGGTACTAGTGGTTTGTCGAGAGGTGAGCTGGTTGCCTGTGTGCTGGGTGGGGTGCATGGGGGTTCGGGTGGAGCGGGAGCTGGGGCACCTTCGTCCCAGCCCCCATTCCACTCAACTCCTATTGTGGCGCCCCCTCGGGTTCCAGAGCTGGGCACGTTCCCGCAGGCCGATGCCCGCTGGCGGTTGGGTATGCCTCTAGGTGATTCACGGGGTGGGTCCCCAATAGTAGCACCCCCTCCTCAGGGTTTGTCTTCCGAGATGTTGTTTCAGCTCGAACTCGCCAAACTTGAGCTGCGAAAGCATGAGGCTGAGCTCAAGCAGCGTGAGCGAGAGTCTGAGCGCAAGTTTGAGTCTGAAAGGTATCGTGCCGATGTTGACCTAGAGAAAACTCATGTAGAGGTACCGAGGAACTGGGTCGTCCAGGGGGGTCGAGCCCATGACCAGTCCCTGTCGCATCTACTTAAGTTGGTTCCAGAGTTTGATGAATTAGGAGTTACAGAATTTTTCTCCGGTTCGAGAAAAAGTGCCAGGAGCACCAATGGCCCGAGGAGAAGTGGGCAGCCCTTGTTTCTTCACGATTGACGGGGAAAGCACTCAAGGCGTACGATGCTTTGCCCCTAGATTCCTGTGTGAATTACGAGTTGTTGAAAGAGGCTGTCTTGAGGGTGTATGAGCTACAGCCAGAGACCTATAGGCTGAAGTTTAGGGCGGTTCCAAAAAGAAAGGAGAGTACTTTCCAGGAACACGCTAGAGAACTGTCAGATGCATTTGAAAATTGGTTAAGGTCGGAGAAGGCAACTACTTTTGATTCAGTAAAACAACTAGTGTTGCTGGAACAATTTTTTAAATGTACTGGCAGTGACTTGACTCTTAACCTTAAAGAAAAGCGACCGAAAACTCTACTAGAGGCGGCTGAGCTGGCGTACCTCAGGTTGTCATTGATTCGCGGGTGCGGGTCTGCACAGAGAGCTGAGGCAGGTAACAAGGGGCGTACCACTCCACCCCCCCGAATTAATGACACAAACAATTATCCATTCAAGAGTACTGTTGCCAATTATGATCCTAAGTCGAAACCCTTCCCGTTAAAGAAAGGCCAGGGCCCTTACCCATCTCAGGGGAAGTCCAAGAGTGAGGTGGAATGTTTCAAGTGTCATAAGAAGGGGCATATTGCGCGCTCATGTCCGAGCGCACCGCCTACAGCAGTGGTGTCACTAGTGAGCAACATTGGCGTGTCTTTGAGGTCTTCCGCGTTTGCCCGGGGTAAACAGTCGGTTGCGAAGTCATCGCCGGTGCAGAAGCAGCAGGATGGCTCGTCACCCGTCTGTGATGTTTTTTGTGGTCATAGGGGGCACGGCACTGTGAGGTGGGCTGGTGTGAAGCATAGGCTTGAGTTGTTGCGTGATACGGGCGCTTCCCAGACACTTGTTAAGAATTTCACTGGCAAGCCAATGAACGCGGCTCGGGTTGTGGTGGTTCAAGGCATCAATGCTACACGGTCTTACCCGCTGGTTAGAGTGGAGCTTGAGGTAGAAGGTGTGACACGGGAGTTGGATGTGGGTGTGGTGGAGAAATTGCCAGTTGAGGGGGTCGACCTCCTTCTCGGCAACGACTTTGCGGTGCCCACTTCCGAGGTTCCACCCTTAGTCGGTGCCAAGAGGGCGGCCGGCACGAGTAGGTAGGGGCAAGAGTGGCTTGAGAGGTGTCAGATGCCGCAGATGGCTTGTGCTGTCACCAGGTCTCAGTCCGCTCAGGTGTCACAGCCTAGTACCCAAGTTCTAGACCAGCGGAAGAAGGGTGGGAAGGAGAAAGTCAAGGCTAATCGGATTGAGAGTTTGGATCCAGCGACACTCCTTGGTGACTCGGTACTTGCACCCATTATGAGGTCCGGAGTGGCCCCAGAACCTGTCCCCCCTAGTGACATGGTTGGGCGTGATAGCACTCCGCGACAGAAACGTTCCCAGGCAAAGCAGGCCAAGCTTGAGCAGCATAGTATTGGGGGTGCCCACAAGTTGCTTAAGGAGCACTTAGATAGGTTGGCACCCTCGGACATATGTCGTTGCAAGCAGAAGATCCGGGGCTTGAGAGTTGTGGGAATGGGGCGATTGAACTTGACGAGGACAGGAATGCAAAGTCGGGAGATCTTTTCATGTTGGGGGAATCCTGTACCGCCGTTTTTTGGATCCCAGACGTAGTTGGGATGGTGGGGCAAGAGTGGTTGACCAGTTGGCGGTTCCTGAGAAGTGTCGTGATAGCCTGTTGCGGTTGGCGCATGATATTCTTTTGGCAGGTCACTTGGGTGTGAGAAAAACGTTGGCTTCGTTATCTAGGTTGTTCTGGTGGCCAGGTATTAAAGCCCAAGATTCGGTATGGGTGGCGATGTGTGGTACCTGCCAGAGGGTGGGAAAGCCCAATCAGAGCATACCTAAGGCTCCGTTGCACCCAGTGCCTGCTATTGGTCCGCCCTTCAGCAAGGTTACCCTCTGCCTCCCACTAGTGCAGGTAACAGGTTTTTGCTAACCCTCATGGATGTCTCCGCTCACTACCCTGATGCATACCCTATGAGAAATGGCAAGTCTAAAACTGTGGTGCGAAATTTGCTGTTGTATTGCTCGAGGTACGGGTACCCGCAGGAAATTCAGTCGGACCAAGGGTCGAATTTCACGTCCACACTCTTCAAACAGACCATGCAGCAGCATGGGATTCGTACGGTTGTCTCTTCAGCTTATCACCCAGAGAGTCAAGGGGTGTTGGAAAGATGGCATTCCACTTTGAAAAGCATGTTGCGGTGCTACTGTTTGGAGAACGGCAAGGATTGGGACCTGGGGCTCCCGTAAGTTTTGTTTGCGGCAAGAGAGGTACCTGGGGAGAGCCTTGGGTTTAGCCCCAACGAGCTAGTTTTCGGCCATCAGGTTAGAGGTCCTCTGAGCATGGTTAAAGAAATCTGGAAAGGGACTGTGCAGCCATGTTCTCTAATTAAGTATGAGACAGGATGCTGAAGAGCCTGGAGTTGGCAGGAAGAAATTTGGTAGATAATCAGGCCCTGATGAAGGATCGATATGACACTAAGGCAAAGCTCCGGGAGTTTATGGTTGGACAGGAGGTTTTGGTCTTATTGCCCTTAGTAGGCCATCCCCTGTCGGCTAAGTTTGTCGGTCCTTACAAGGTCGTGCGCAAGTTGTCTGACCTAGATTACCTTGTGGCTACTCCGGATAGGCGGAAGAAAAATCAGCTCTGTCATGTGAACCTGTTAAAAGAGTTTGCGAGGCGCCCACCTGAGCAGCCTACTGTCCCTGTGTTGGCTTGCAGCGGCCAAGGTGGAGAAGGAGAGGGGGGCAGTGAGGCACAGGTGGAGGAGAGTTGGGATTGTCATGTCTCGGCGGATCAGTGGGCGGGGAACACGAACCAGGTGGCTGTTGAGCGGCTAGAGCACCTGCCTGAGCAACAGCGTGCAGCAATCCAGCAGCTGTTCTGTTCATACCCTACTGTGTTTGCCGAGCACCCAGGCCTCACAACTCATGCGGTGCATGATGTGGACGTTGGAGACCACCCACCCTTTAAATCAGTGCCTTATCGTGTACCTCCCATTAAACTTCCGGCTCTCCGAGCGGAGTTAGGCTACATGTTGGAGAGAGGGCTGATAGAAAAAGGGGCAGTTAGGTGGACATCTCCCGTCACTCTGCAGCCCAAACCAGACGGCAAGGTCAGGTTTTGCATTGACTTCAGGCGGTTGAACGGTTTAACTCCCACCAATGCCTACCCTCTTCCCCGCGTAGATGACAGTGTTGATAAGATTGGGTGTGTATGTTACCTCACCAAGGTGGATCTTGTCAAGGGTTACTGGCAGGTGCCGTTGTCTGAGGGGGCGAAGCAGGTGTGCGGGTTTGTGGTGGATGGGAATACTTACCGTTGCAACGTTATGCCGTATGGGCTGAAGAATGCACCTGCAACTTTCCAATGCCTGATGAACGAGTTAGTGGCGGAGATTCCTAATTGCACCGTTTATCTTGATGACGTGATAATATACGACGATGACTTTGAGAGCCATTGCGAGCACATCGGGGCACTGTTCAGGAAGCTGAGTGAGGCTCATTTGGTGGTCAATCTGGGCAAATGTGATTTTGTTCAGGCACCTGTGCAGTATCTGGGGTTTGTGGTAGGGTTAGGCCAGGTGTGCCCCCCCCCCCCCCCTTTACCAAGATACAGGTTATTAACCAGTTCCCCAGGCCGACCACCAAAAGACAGATCATGAGGTTCTTGGGCATGATTGGGTATTACCGCAGATTCATCCGCGGATACTCCTCGGTGTTGGCTCCTCTGACGGACTTATTGGCAAAGACAAAAAAGTTTGGGTGGGCACCTGAGTGTGAGAAGGCTTTTTCACTGGTGAAGCATCTGTTGTGCACTCACCCCATACTCAGGGCCCCCGACTTTTCAAGACCTTTTCAACTAGCGACAGATGCTAGCGGCGTAGGGGCTGGTGCTGTCTTGTTACAGACAGACACAGAAGGTGTGGAACACCCAGTAAGCTTCTTTTCGAAAAAGTTCAACTCCGCACAAAAGAACTATTCGGTAGTAGAGAAGGAGCTTCTGGCTATTGTGCTGGCACTCAGGCACTTTGAGGTGTATGTTCCCGCTTTTGGCCCAGTCGTGGTGATTTACACTGACCACCACCCTTTGAAGTTTTTGAATCAGTTCCACAACCGGAATATGAGGCTAACTAGATGTTCTTTAATGTTGCAGGAGTATAATCTGGATATTCGCCATATTGCCGGTTGTGACAATGTGATAGCTGACTGTTTGTCCAGGGTGGAGGACCCAGGGTAGATCACCACAGGTGTGTTTGGGGGAGTGGAGAAAAATTAGGCTTACCCCTGTAGTGCAACGCCGCCAAAAACACTATTAAAAAAATATAAAAAAACTCACATAAAAACTCTTTCTTTTTGATAGTATATAAGTGCAGTATATCACAGCAAGCATTTAAGACACTGAGTTGTTGTCTTAGTAGGCTAGGCTTGGTGAAGCTTGCTCGTTGAGCGTGATATAATTATTATGATGCTATTATTTTGGGGAAGTGTTGTGCAGATATTTGTTTATATAATGCAGTGTTTTATGTTTGTGATCGTGCCTTGTTTTCACAACTTGGGAGAGTAGCTGGGTGATGCGGGGATGGTGGGCATTCTGTCTGGTCAGATGTGGAGTTCACCTGAGGCTGAAACGTCCCACATCTTGGGCGGGGTGTTACGCTGGCCAGCTTGCCAGAATGCACTCGTAACTCACTAGCGCTCGCCCGGGCAGTGATATGGGCTACAATAATCGTAGAACGATATTCTTTCTTTCATAGAGTCATGTTGTAACAGACAGATCAGTGGTGGTCTTAATTCTTGTCTGTGACACTTGGAAGCATTTTATATCATTGATAGAATATAAGATACATTGTGTGAAGTTGTAGGGAGAAAGAGAGCGAGCAGCGTGGTGGTAATATGTGCAGGTGTATGTACGTGTGCCTCCCTGCCTCGGGCGGGCTTTCCCACGCCCTTGATTGGCCGGCGGGCCTGGCTACGTCATAGGACGCTTGCTCTTCATGACGTAGTGGTCTGTGATTGGAGGCCGCTGTCCTGGGAGGGTGGTGCGGGGCTCCTGCCCGCGTTTCTCCTGCAGAGCTTGGCACGGTGTGCTTAGTCCTACATGTCCTTTGCAATCTGTCCCCCGTATAACCCCCTATACTACTTTCTCTCTCTCTGAACTTCTTCCTTTTCATACTTCGCTCTTTATTCAATTACTTATCCCTTCTGGTTCTGCATACGACTTCCATAGTCGGCCAGTCGTATTACCAGCACCAGCTCTCCATATATGTTTGCACTAGTTTTAGGGATTATTAGAGTCATAGTCATATGGTAGCCTAGTGTTGGGGTGCTTCTAATTAGTGAGCTGTTCTTTCCCATTATTTAATGCTAGACAGTGGAAGGTATCTTTGGTCGTTGTCTGAGTTATGTATGTGGCAAGTCAGAGCCTGTACAACATCGACGAAGCTAGCTAGCCTGTAACCCTTGTGCATATTTTCCTTTGCGAGTGTAGCAGTATACAGGTAAAGGGCTTTTGCCTACTCTTACCTGTATGATTGCTGCCTCATTTTGTTGACCTTTGTGGAGCGCAAGGGCAAGACCAGATACTAGAGATCTGGACTTACCAAGAGAGCCTCCAAGTCACTTAACGTAACATAAGGGAAATCTGTTCAAGGGGAGACAGTAGGCTACGAGCATGCTTGCAGTCTGCCTAGTTTCCTGATACCTTTCATGCCACTGCTAGACTTTATTAGTGAGAAAGACAGCATTGTGTTTATTAACTGTGACGCATGTCGAGTATGAGCATGCTGTACAGAACGCCCAGTCAGGCCCCACCCTCGCTAGGATCGTCAGGGCAGGAACTTTGGCTGTAGTCTGTGTAGAGTTTCCTAACTCAGTTTATGTGAACCGTTGTACTATAAGTATTATCATTATGTATTTTGTTTTCTTCTAAGTCAACGAGTTCTATTTTATATCATTAGATATAAGTATTGTGTGTGGGACTTATATACAATGATGAGAGAGAGAGTTATGTAACGACGGCCAGGGAGCGCGCCACGAGGTGTGTAGGCCTCACTCCCTCCTCCATCCTCCCTTCCTCCCTCTCAGCGCGTGGGAAGTTCTTTGTCGATCCCAGATTGAGAGAGAATATGACGTCATGATTGCCAGTGGGCGGTCCTTAAGTAGTTTGAGATATGCCGCTAGAGGGCCGAGTATAAAAAGAGAGGTCTCGCCATGCTTTACTCAGAACTCATCAGGCAAAGCGACCTCTCATATCCCTTGCAACTATCCATATTCTTCCGACTGATGTGAACTTTCTCTACTCTCTGAACAGCCTATCTTCTTCCCTTCTCGTCCCTGTTTAACCTCCATGACCCCTTTGGTGCAGATTTAGTCAGCCAAAGTATTATCGCTTGAGTTCTCACGAGATAAGTGCCTGTTAGATAGCCTATTTTTGGAAGGGTTAACTAGAATAGGATTGATTGATGTTTGTTGCACTCGTATATGCATTTCCCTGTGTGCGATTATTCATGTTCCTGTTTTCTGCTGGTTTAGGCAATGCTAGACTGGGATAGGGTTTCTGAGTTGTGATTTCCTATGAGTACTAGGTTGCGGTTGAACCAGTACAATTGCAACGGAGACGTGGAACGCCTAGGTGGTCTTTCTGACTGTGTACCGTGGGAGTTTAGCACTGTGTTGCGAGTGAGGGCTTTTGCCTGTGCCACCCAACACTGTGCTATCTCATTTGCTTGACTTTGAGAGGATCGCCAGGAGAGAACCAGATACTAGTGATCTGGATCTCTCAAGAGAGCATCCCGTCAATTACCGTAATTTGGCCACACAGTCTTAAGGACCTCGCTGGGCTACGAGCCGCTTGCTCAGCCATTGTCTCTTAACCTTAGATATCCCAGCTAGACTTTGCTCGACCAGCAGATACAGTATAGTATTGAAGCTTCTCCTTATGTATATTATTGTTTAAGCACTATTGATTTCATGTGTGGCACGCTTAGCTACTTCAGAGATTAGTGGCCCACGAGCACAATCTTAGTAGGCTATTGCTAGTGCATTGTCGGAGTACTTCTTCTTAATGTTTGCCATATCCTATTGCTTATTCTTATAATTCTTCTTATGTCAATTTAAAGCCTTTAATTACCAGTGAGTTATTCATTAAATTGCTGTTCAAAATCCGATACTTACTTCTTATGAGTATTCGAGAAGCATCTAACTTATCAGAAGATTCCTTGCTTGATGCTCGAGGACTATTGTTTAACGTAACGTAATAGTGCCGATCCGAAGTAGAGGGTGGAGGACTTCTTAAGTTCTTAGTTCAAGGGTGGATTACTTCGGCTTCGGCCAACACTATTCTTTAGTGTTGTAGTACTTTCTTCTTTGTTTGATTGTTGACCAGACTAGATAACTCCCGTCTTGCTATTAGTCTGTTGTGTGAAACGCTAGTACCGAGTTCTTGTATATCCCGTTATAGCAGATAGAACTCTGGAGGGTAGTGGCGTTTTTTGTTCGGCTGGCAGTACTCTGGGGTTGGGATCGTGTGTTTCCGTTGTGGCAGCGAGCCATACTCGAGTCCTGTGTAAGAGCCCTAGTGTACCCGAGTGCCCGGTCGTAACAAATGGCGACCTTGCTTAGGATTTTGTGAACAGTATAATTTTTTGCAGAGTTGTACAACATTTGTTTGTTCGTACTTTAGCGTACATATTGAAGAATATTTTTTTTTGTAAGGCAATTAGGAGAGCATTTAAGAGACTCCAGTTAATTTAGTAATTAGTGCTTGCATA
Source organism: Lithodes maja (assembly GCA_037953745.1). NCBI lineage: Eukaryota > Metazoa > Arthropoda > Malacostraca > Decapoda > Lithodidae > Lithodes > Lithodes maja. The sequence continues at coordinate 26,668 of JBAKBP010020909.1, read as the reverse complement.
AGGGAGTTTAACACTTTTGTCTCGAGAATTTTTTGGTGAACTTCAGTATGTCGGGCCCTAGTACTGACGAGGAGCGAGAGATGCTAAGTGAGGAGGTGCCGTTAGTAACTAGTGAGGAGGATGCTAGACTTTTTGTGAGTAAGCAGTACCATGTGACGGAGGAGAGGCTGACTGGGGTGAATGTTTATGGCTTGCACCTGATAGCCAAGGTTTTGGGTCTATCCAATGTAGGAGGGATGTCCAAGGGGGAGCTGATTTCCTGGGTGTTGCGTGGGCGACATGGGGTTTCGGAGGAGAGGGCGTTTGGGGGGGTTCCTCCCCAGATCCCCTCTCACTCGACTCCCACAGTGCCGTCCACTCAGTTGCCAGAGGTTAGCACTCTCCCACAGAGGGATGAGCATTGGAAGATTGGAGTGCTCTCGGGCGGTGCGTATGGTGGTTCCCCAGTTCTTGCCCCCCCTCCTTCAGTAGTGGCAGCTCCCTCTTCCTGCCTGTCTCCAGATATGATATTTAAACTTGAGCTTGCTAAAATTGAGGCTAGGAGGCAGGAGAATGAGACTAGGAGGCATGAGATTGAGGTTGAGTCTAGGAAGCATGAGATTGAGGCTGAGTCTAGAAGGCACGAGGATGAGACTAGGAGGCACGAGGCTGAGCTTAGATACGACTCCGAGAAATATTGTGCTCAGATAGACTTAGATAAGACTCGTGCAGAGTCGACAGGGATTCGGATGGGCCGGGAGGGCCAAGTAAGAGAACAGTCCTTGTCTCACTTAGTCAAATTGGTGCCGGCATTTAGTGAAACTGAAGTCACAGAATTTTTTAATCGTTTTGAGAAGAAGTGTAGGGAGCATAATTGGCCTGAAGAGAAGTGGGCAGCTCTGGTCTCCTCAAGACTTACGGGTAAGGGTCTGAAGGCTTATGATGCACTGCCTTTAGAGTCTTGCATTGACTACCCAGTATTGAAGAGAGCTGTCCTACGGGCATACGAGTTGCAACCAGAAACATATCGATTGAAGTTTCGGGGTGTTACAAAGACTAGGGAGGCGACCTTTCTTGAACATGCCCGGGACTTAAAAGATGCACTTACAAACTGGACACGTTCTGAGAAAGCTGAGACGGCCGAACAGTTGACTGAGCTGTTTCTGCTCGAGCAGTTTTATAAGTGTACAGGTGCAGAAATGACTTTAACTATTAAAGAAAAGAATCCAAAAACTCTACAGGAGGCAGCTGAGATGGCTGACCTCCGGCTATCATTAATTCGTGGGTGCGGGTCTGCCCAGCGTAGTGAGGCAGGTAACAAGGGGCGTGACGCCCCACCCCCCCGAGTTAGTAATATATCTTATGCAAACAAGTACAAGAGTTATGATACCAAGACTGACCACAAGACTAGCACCGTCCCATTTAAGAAGGGGCCGGGCCCTTCCCAGTACCAAGGGAAGCCCAAAGGGGAGTTAGAGTGTTATCAATGTCATAAAAAGGGGCACTTTGCAAGAGTCTGTCCTAGCAAACCACCTACAGCAGCTGTGTCTTTGGCCTGCAACATTGGTGTGTCTCTGAAGCCTTCTGAGTTTGCCCGGGGCAGTTCGTCAGAGGCTGAGGCACAGCCAATGCAGAAGCACCTGGGAGGCTCGAACCCTGCTCAGGATGTTTTTTGCGACCATAGAGGACGGGGTTGCGTGATGTGGGCGGGGCGCAAGCATGGAGTAGAGGTCTTGCGTGATACAGGTGCTTCCCAGACTTTGATGAAAAACTTGACTGGCTACCCTATAAATGCGGCTCGGGTGGTGGTGGTGCAGGGTATTAATGCAACTCGGTCATACCCGCTGGTGCGGTTGGAGTTGGAGGTGGATGGTGTGGCACGTGAATTGGATGTTGGGATTGTGGAGAAACTGCCAGTGGAGGGCGTCGACCTTCTTCTCGGCAACGACTTTGCAATGCCCGCTTCTGAGGTTCTACCCTTAGTCGTTGCCGAGAGGCCGGCCGACGTGAGTAGGGAAGAGCGAGAGTGGGTCGAGCGGTGCCAGGCACAACCCATGGCGTGTGCTGTCACCCGAGCTCAGGCAGCTAAAGTGTCACAGCCTAGTCCTCCGTCTTCAGACCAGCAGAGGAACGATCAACAGGAGGAGGCTAAAGCTGGAGTTGGTTTTAAGAGTTTTGACTCGGCGGCTCTCCTGGGTGATTCAGTATTAGCACCATTACTTAGTTCTGGAGTAGCCCCTGGGCCTGTCATCGAGAGTGACGAGGCTGGGCATGACGAGTCTCCACGACAGCAACGTTATGAACATCGAGAGAGACAGAGGGAGCAGCTCAGTATCGGGGAGGGTCATGCATTGCTCCGGGAGCAGTTAGATCGCTTGGCACCCTCAGATATACGTCGGTTGCAGCTGGAGGACCCTGAGCTCCAAACGTGTGCTAATGGAGCTGTGGAGCTCGACGAGGACGGTGATGCACAGCCGGGAGATTTTTTTTATTTAGATGGCATCCTGTATCGGCGTTTTCAAGACCCTAACCGTAGCTGGAAGATGGGGTCCGGGGTAGTGGACCAGTTGATGGTGCCGCGGGAGTGCAGGGATAGCCTACTGAGTTTGGCGCATGACACACCGCTGGCAGGACATTTGGGGGTAAGAAAAACGGTGGCGGCTTTGGGGAAGTTGTTTTGGTGGCCGGGGATGAAGTCTCATGTGCAGTCCTGGATAAACTCATGTGATATTTGTCAACGGGTCGGGAAACCAAACCAAGTTATTCCTAAAGCTCCGTTGCACCCTATTCCTGTAATTGGGCCACCTTTTAGTAAGATTGTTGTTGACATGGTTGGTCCCCTCCCTCCCACAAAGGCTGGTAATAAATTTTTGTTAACCATCATGGATGTTGCCACTAGATACCCCGATGCATACCCCATGAAAAACGGCATGGCTAAGACGGTAGTCAGTAACTTGTTGTGGTACTTTTCAAGGTACGGGTACCCGGAGGAGATTCAGTCTGATCAGGGGTCCAATTTCACCTCCAATCTCTTTAAGCAAACAATGCAACAGCATGGAATACGGGCGGTGGTATCGTCAGCGTATCACCCTGAGAGCCAAGGGGTGCTTGAGCGGTGGCATGCCACCCTTAAAAGCATGCTCAGGTGTTATTGTGCTGATAACGGAAGAGATTGGGATCTTGGATTGCCGTATGTACTGTTTGCTGCTCGGGAAGTGCCTGGTGAGAGCCTGGGATTTAGTCCAAACGAGCTGATTTTTGGACACCGAGTCAGGGGCCCCCTTAATATGCTGCGGGAAATTTGGGAAGGAACTGTGCCGCCTTGTTCCTTGTTGAAGTATGTGTTTGAAAGCCGTGAGCGCATGCTTAAGAGTCTGGAGATGGCAGGTCGGAATTTAACAGGGTCACAAGCTTTAATGAAGGACAGGTATGATCGCAAAGTGAAGCTCCGGGAGTTCATTGTGGGACAGGAGGTGTTGATTTTGTTGCCTTTGGTGGGTAACCCCTTGTCGGCGAAGTATACTGGACCCTATAAAATTGTGGAGAAAATTTCGGACCTAGATTACCTTGTTGCCACTCCAGACAGGAGGAAGAAGAATCAGTTATGTCACGTGAACCTGATAAAAGAGTATGTGAGGCGCCCCTCTGAGCCTCTCACTGTCCCTGTGTTGGCTTGTTGCGGCCGTGGTGGAGAAGGAGAGGGGGACAGTCAAGCTTCAGAGGAGGATAGCTGGGATCACCATGTTTCAGCGGATCAGTGGGCGGGGAACTCGAGCCTAAGGGCTGACGAGGCTATAGCCCATTTGCCTGAGCCGCAATTTGAAGCTATCCGTCAGTTGCTCGGTTTATACCCCACTGTATTCGCTGAACATCCAGGCCTCACTACTCAGGCTATGCATGATGTTGACGTGGGGCACCATCTACCCTTTAAGTCAATCCCATACCGTGTGCCCCCCATAAAACTACCCGCTCTGAGGGATGAGTTGGAGTATATGCTCGGTAGAGGGTTGATAGAGAAAGGTACCGTTAAATGGACTTCCCCCGTAACACTGCAGCCTAAACCAGATGGCAAGGTACGCTTCTGTATTGATTTCCGTAGGCTAAACGGTTTGACTCCAACTAACCCATATCCTCTTCCTCGGGTTGATGATAGTGTTGATAAAATTGGTAATGCTCGGTTTTTGTCTAAAGTTGATTTAGTAAAAGGTTACTGGCAAGTACCTTTGTCCGAGCGCGCTAAAGAGGTATGTGGTTTTGTGGTGGACGGGAGTACTTACCGGTGTAATGTTATGCCCTACGGACTTAAGAATGCACCAGCAACGTTTCAGAACCTGATGAATGAAATTGTCAAGGACATTCCAAATTGCACCGTATACTTGGACGATGTAATCATTTATGATGACGACTTTGAGAGCCATTGTGAGCACCTGGAGACCTTGTTCCGGAAACTTAGTGAAGCAAGTCTGGTAGTAAATTTGGCAAAGTGTGACTTCGTAAAAGCCACTGTGCAGTACCTTGGGTTTGTAGTGGGAAGGGGACAGGTGTGCCCTCCTCAGAACAAGGTACAGGCTATCAATAAATTTCCGCACCCAACCACCAAGAAGCAGATCATGAGATTCTTGGGTATGATAGGCTACTACAGACGCTTTATAAAAGGTTACTCTACGGTGTTGGCACCTCTCACAGATTTGTTATCTAAAGACAAAAAGTTTTTGTGGGCGCCTGAGTGTGAAAAGGCTTTTAATTTAGTGAAGCATTTGCTGTGTACTCACCCGATACTCAGGGCCCCAGACTTTAACAGGCCTTTTCAGCTGGCAACAGATGCTAGTGGTGTAGGGGCTGGTGCCGTCTTGCTACAGACAGACAATGAAGGTGTGGAACACCCAGTAAGTTTCTTTTCTAAGAAGTTCAATGCTGCACAAAAGAACTATTCTACAATAGAAAAGGAATTACTGGCGATTGTGCTGTCACTCAGGCACTTCGAGGTGTATGTTCCAGCCTATGGCCCAGTCGTGGTTATCTACACTGATCATCACCCTTTGAGATTCCTAAATCAATTTCACAATCGCAATATGAGACTGACCCGGTGGTCATTGATGTTGCAGGAGTATAACCTGGACATCCGGCATATTGCGGGATGTGACAATGTGATTGCGGATTGTTTATCGAGGGTAGATGATCAGTCGTAGGCTATCACAGGTGTATGATCCCGAAGAGATTGACACACGGGTAGCCTCCTGCTTTGGTTTGAGTAGTATTTTGCGCTTGGTGCTTGTTGGCTCGCGGTTGTAGCCCAGCGTATTGGGTCGTAAAGCAGGATTGTTGAGCGTTTGGTATAGAAGAAAATAGGCTGCCCTTATAGTGCAGCCGGAAAAAAACATATTAAAATATAAAAATCATATAAAAACTCTTTCTTTTTGATATAGATAATTGTATAAGTTTGTCATAGCCTATAGTGTTTGAGTAGTCCACGAACTATCAAACGGCTGAGCTGCTGTAAGCTCGCTCTGGGAGCATGATATTATGTCTTTTACTATTGTTGGGAGGAGTTATGAAAGGTGAATTTTTTTTTTATATAAGATGTGTTTTAGTGATAAACTCAGCGTTGTTTTAGTGCCATGCGGTCGCTGGGTGTGAGGGGTTTGATGGGGTTCTGTATATCAGATTTTAGCTCAGGGTTGAGCAAGTAAAATCTTGGGGGAGGTGTGACGCATGTCGAGTATGAGCATGCTGTACAGAACGCCCAGTCAGGCCCCACTCTCGCTAGGATCGTCAGGGCAGGAACTTTGGCTGTAGTCTGTGTAGAGTTTCCTAACTTAGTTTATGTGAGCCGTTGTACTATAAGTATTATAAATATGTATTTTGTTTTCATCTGAGTCAACGAGTTCTATTTTATATCATTAGTTATAAGTATTGTGTGTGGGACTTATATGTAATGATGAGAGGAGAGAGAGAGAGATATTACGTAACGGGGACCAGTGAGTGCGCCACGCGGGCAGATAGGCCTAATTCCCTCCTCCCTCCTCCCTTCCTCCCTTTCAGCGCGTGGGAAGTTCTTTGTCGATCCCAGATTGAGAGAGAATATGACGTCATGATTGCCAGTGGGCGGTCCTTAAGTAGTTTGAGATATGCCGCTAGAGGGCCGAGTATAAAAAGAGAGGTTCTTGCCACCATTTCTTCAGAACTCATCAGGCAAAGCGACCTCTCATATCCCTTGCAACTATCCATATTCTTCCGACTGATGTGAACTTTCTCTACTCTCTGAACAGCCTATCTTCTTCTCTTCTCGTCCCTGTTTAACCTCCATGACCCCTTTGGTGCAGATTTAGTCAGCCAAAGTATTATCGCTTGAGTTCTCACGAGATAAGTGCCTGTTAGATAGCCTATTTTGGAAGGGTTAACTAGAATAGGATTGATTGATGTTTGTTGCACTCGTATATGCATTTCCCTGTGTGCGATTATTCATGTTCCTGTTTTCTGCTGGTTTAGGCAATGCTAGACTGGGATAGGGTTTCTGAGTTGTGATTTCCTATGAGTACTAGGTTGCGGTTGAACCAGTACAATTGCAACGGAGACGTGGAACGCCTAGGTGGTCTTTCTGACTGTGTACCGTGGGAGTTTAGCACTGTGTTGCGAGTGAGGGCTTTTGCCTGTGCCACCCAACACTGTGCTATCTCATTTGCTTGACTTTGAGAGGATCGCCAGGAGAGAACCAGATACTAGTGATCTGGATCTCTCAAGAGAGCATCCCGTCAATTACCGTAATTTGGCCGCACAGTCTTAAGGACCTCGCTAGGCTACGAGCCGCTTGCTCAGCCATTGTCTCTTAACCTTAGATATCCCAGCTAGACTTTGCTCGACCAGCAGATACAGCATAGTATTGAAGCTTCTCCTTATGTATATTATTGTTTAAGCACTATTGATTTCATGTGTGGCACGCTTAGCTACTTCAGAGATTAGTGGCCCACGAGCACAATCTTAGTAGGCTATTGCCAGTGCATTGTCGGAGTACTTCTTCTTAATGTTTGCCATATCCTATTGCTTATTCTTATAATTCTTCTTATGTCAATTTAAAGCCCTTTAATTACCAGTGAGTTATTCATTAAATTGCTGTTCAAAATCCGATACTTACTTCTTATGAGTATTCGAGAAGCATCTAACTTATCAGAAGATTCCTTGCTTGATGCTCGAGGACTATTGTTTAACGTAACGTAATAGTGCCGATCCGAAGTAGAGGGTGGAGGACTTCTTAAGTTCTTAGTTCAAGGGTGGATTACTTCGGCTTCGGCCAACACTATTCTTTAGTGTTGTAGTACTTTCTTCTTTGTTTGATTGTTGACCAGACTAGATAACTCCCGTCTTGTTATTAGTCTGTTGTGTGAAACGCTAGTACCGAGTTCTTGTATACCCCGTTATAGCAGATAGAACTCTGGAGGGTAGTGGCGTTTTTTGTTCGGCTGGCAGTACTCTGGGGTTGGGATCGTGTGTTCCGTTGTGGCAGCGAGCCATACTCGAGTCCTGTGTAAGAGCCCTAGTGTACCCGAGTGCCCGGTCGTAACACTAGCCACTCCACAGGTCTTTCTCCCTCCGAGCCCGTATCGTGACCTGACCCATCACTGTGTTCTGATGTATTAGACATGTTTGTGTACTGCAGTAATTATCACGGTTATAGAATGTGCCTTATCTCCTATGCAAGTATGTATATACTAATGTTATTTAAAGTCTTTAATGTGTTATATTGGTTGCTCCCCAAAAAAAACTATGTCCACTGTATTCCTCTAATCATAAGGAATCTCAGAACAAATGACCACTATATTCCTCTGTTCAGTAAATCCTATGCAAGGTCGCCATTTGTTACGTCCTGGGATATATAAACACTGGGCTCTTTCTATTGGACTAGGTATGCGGCAACAAGCAACAACGGAAAACGCTAGATCCAACCCTTATCTATAAACACAGGCAACAAACCACCCTAAACCGTCAAGAGTCCTGCCTGGACAACGAGGAATCCTATGACTCGGTTACAGGGTGCACGCACTATAGACTGCTGATAGTCAAGCAGGCTATATAAAAGATCACACAATTAAGTTGACTTAAAGCTTCAAGGAAAAGATAGATGACGGAATTAAATTGCAGAAACAATTTAATAACAAACTAGAAGAAAGTACATTTAACGTTACGTTAATTAATACAACTAATCACCCCTGCGTGAAAGAAGGTGAAAGCAAACAGTCCTCAAAACATCGTACAGGTAGACAAGATGCGGGTCTCTAAACTGCATGCAGCTACTGTAGGATCTGATGTTTAGCAAAGAAAGTACGTTACGGATTTAGAGAACTCTTAACTCATAAGCAGGAATAAATACTAGTGATAGGCCATACAGTGTATAATGGCATAGGTATAATTAAATAAAGGTAGCAACTCGCAACATAACCACATACAGGTGTGCTTCTCACTCTTAGGCAGGCAAGCCTGCTCGGACAGAGTCTCTAAGCCCCACTCTGACTCACAATGCTCACAAAAACGGTAAACCTGTGGCACAATAACAAGCATACAGAGATAATAAACCCTAGCTGTTAATCTGCCAGGTGGCAGAGGTCTAGCCGGAAGGATATAGGCTTCGGATACCCGGGCTGAGCCACCTGCTCTAGCCTAGGGACGTTCCCAAATCTGTGCGCCAAATTACTCTAATTGAAAGGGTGCTCTCTTGAGAGACTCAGATCGCAAGTATCTGACTCTCTCCTGGCGACCCTAAAACAAAAGCAAGATGTGCTAGTGCAGTGCTGAGTGGACTAGGCAAGGGCCCTCACACAACACAACACTAGACACACAGGGACACAGACAAGAAAATGCCCCCAGACTCCCACGGGTATCCTAGTAAAGTCGTGCGGGTCCACAGGACTCGCACCAGCAGACTTTACTTAAAGGATCGCAAAAAGCCTCCCCTCCGGTCTAGCCCCTGCTAACCTGACACAAGAACACACTAGCAAGCATGAAACCACCAAATATGAGACAAACAAAAAAAAGCTTCCTAGGTCTCATTAACAATTACGTCTCTGCATAAGGCCCAAAATCCTATCTAATTATCTGAGAGCTCGTCGTTAATACAGTAATAGATATAAGGTCTATCAAGGGGATGGGATAATTAAATAGATTGGTGAAGTAGGGGAAGGAAGTATGCAAAGTAAG